>JAOEHI010014594.1:0-30673 GCA_025447815.1 Percopsis transmontana
GTAGGGCCGTCAGGACGCGAAGTGGAGTGTTCGCTCCCCCACACGAGGCCTGTCTTGTTTGTAATCGAACACTCAACTTAACACTCAACTTAATTGGGCTGCTGCAGCGAATTCCCAGACTCCCAAGGCACCTCTATTATTGACTGTACTATTTGCTTTTTGATCAGGTCAAGGTCATGATTTAGTTTTTGCATTAAAAGCAGCGCTTCTATTGATTCTATTCTATTTGATACATGTGATCATTTATTAAAAACAACCCTGTTTTTTCTTTGTTTATTATTGGTTAATGAAAAAATCATTTCACTCCGGTATACTGTATTCCTATGTTTGTTGTTTTAAAAAGAAGAATCACACTCCCTCTTAAGTCTTCCGATTGGACAGTTGTGGGCGGGTGGGGTTTAAACGGGACGCTCTTCCTCCTCAGCTTGTGGCTGAGAAACAAGGAGGCTGAGGCCACCAAGAAGCACAACGCCAGCCTCCCCCGCAGGGATGAGCTGGACCGCCTCAAGAAGGAGCTGTGCCACAAGCTCGCTCTGTCGGATATCAGGTATTCATAACTGCTAGATGTGGCTGATGTAGCTAGCTGTGCCTCTGTGTTTCGAGGGATTTGAGCCTTGTAAACCTTCTACAGGAGGTTCTTCCTGTACTGCTTACAAGGTTCACAATGAGATGTTGTTCAAAACGTTTTCTGTTGTAATAAGACGGAGTGTTAGGGCCACATTGTAGAAGAAAAAAATCTGAGATTTTGAGAATAAACTTGTAATACTACGAGAAAAAAGTCGTAAAATTTTTCTCGGAAAATTACAACATTATTCTCGGAATATTACGACTTTATTCTGGAAATCTCTGATTTTTTTTCTTCTAATATGTGGCCCTAACACGCCATCCTAGTTGTAATGACCACAGGATTGAGTAATAATTATAGAAATCCAGTTAATTCCATAGGCTTCATAGACTTATTCTTGTATGAACGATATTTCTGCTATTCGACTCCTGCCCTGCAGGTGGCAGCGTAGCTGGGGAGTCACACACAGATGCTGTCAGCTCCAGAGTCTCAGCCGGCTCTCCGTGCAGAGCCCGGAGGCCTTGCTCAACTTGCAAGGTGACACAGCCTGACCTTGACATGAAAAAGTATTTGTGAAACTTTATTTGGGGGAAGTATAGTCTAGTGGTCTGGGTGTTGGACTCCCAGCCAGAAGGTTGTGGGTTCGAGCCCCAGAGAGCCTGACCCCTACCTGCTCCATGCAATAGCAGCATGTAAGTTGCTTTGGATGAAAGCGTCTGCTAAATTGTAAATTTAACTTCTAGGAACATCACATTGTTTTAACAGCCAGTACTTGGTTAATTACTAGGGTAATTAAACATGCAATGATTAATGAATCATACATTATTAAATATAGGTTGATCAACAGTAATATAGAAATAAATGGACTTGACATGCATGACAGTTATGTGGAGACACTAATAAACTCGCAGAGTAATCCGGTGACATAGTACACACATTGTTAAAGACCTTTTTTCCCAGGACACACCATTGTGTTTACGGACCAATCGGGTATGAACGCCTCGGGTCACGTAATGCTGGGAACGACAGACGTTCACCATCAGTGGACGAAGGTAGAAACCTTAAGGACGGCCTCCTACACACACACACACACACACACACACACATATTGTGCTGCCGTGCTCCTCGGGGGAAGGTTAACCCTAGAAATGCTAAAGCTGGGCGAAAGAGGAAGTGGAATTGCCCGCCCTCACAGCGGGAAATTCGAGAACCCTGATTGGATGGTCGACCGACCTATGACAATGTCGTCACACAACAAAACAAACAAATAATGACAAATATTTCTAAGCAGATTTAATAACGACAGACATACTTGTCAATTGATAAGCATCATTATCTTAGGTTTTTTTAACGATAACATTGTTCGTCTATATATTGTATTTAAGCAAATATTGTAATAATATTTTAATGTACCCATTACTTGAGGTTGGCCTATCTAGTGCACTTTTACTGTAACACATCAACCATGTATCTCTTTGTGTGTATGTAGTATATTGTAAAACCTGGTGTGTGTGCGTGCGTGCGTGCGCGTGTGTGCGTGCGTGCGTGCGTGTGTGTGTGCGTGCGTGCGGTCCCCAGCTCTTTGAGAGGCTACCCAGCTACAGCGCGCTGCAGCAGCAAGCCGACCGGTTGAAGGAGCGAATCAGCCTCCTGCTGGGCGGGGCTCAGGTGATCCACGTGGAGCGGCTGGGCCCGGTCCAGCCAATCGCAGAGCACTACAGCTCGCTGAACACCTTCCACAAAACCCTGGTGTCGGGACGGCTCCGCCTGCACCCCAGGAGCCTGCAGGGCCTCACAGTCACCCTGGAGAAGTAGGTTCAAACACCGGGGTGGCAGAAACACTCGATAGTCCAGTGGTCATGATCGTGGGTTCGAGCCCCAGAGTTGGCCTACCTGTAAGCATCCTTAAGCAAGGGGGCAGGATAGTCTAGTGGGTTCGAGCCCCAGAGTTGGCCTACCTGTAAGCATCCTTGAGCTAGATGCCTAACCCCTACCTGCTCCATGTAATAGCATCATGTAATTGTATCATGTAATTGTAAGTCGCTTTGGATAAAAGCGTCGGCTAAATGCTGTAAATGTTAATGTGCCTAACCCCTGCCTGCTCCTTAATACTTGTAATTGTACTCGCTGTAAGTCGCTAAATAGCGTAATAATAATACAATATAATAATAAAATCATAATATATTTGTAAGGAGTTAAACCAATAACAACAATAAACAACAAAAAATGTGTGTATATATAAATAAATAAATAAATACTGTTGAAAACAGTTGAGACGATAAACAGGATGTGTTAATATTGATGATGCTTCATTGATGTCAGTGACCGGTCGAGGCCAAGTCTACATGAGATGGGTCACTTTATCCTCCCGACCAACTGTGACCCCCGCACCCTACAGCTGTTCCTACAGAGCCACGCCCTCCAGGCCAGAGAGCGAATCAGACGCAGAAACCAGTGAGTGACAGCGGCGCAGGTCCATTACTGTGTCCAGGTTACATGATGTCAGAACATGGCACTAACTATTAGTAATGCTTATGTAAAATGACCTCCGTGTGTAAACTCACCGGGACTAACTATTAGTTATGAAAGGCTTCCCTGAATGAGTCATTATCAGACAGGTATACACCTATGACCTGGGTGGTCATAATGTCGGGCGCCCAACACCCAGCCGCCCGGCCCGTGGTTTGTCCCTCCTCGGACCGCCGTGGGTAGGTTCTCACCACTGCTGACCGGGGGCACCGCACAAAGCCTTGGCGTTTGGGAGATGGTGACCATTTGGCTCAGGTCTTTACATCTGCCCATTTCTCCCTTATCCAACACGTTGAGCACGAGAACAGACTGTTGGCTTACAAATGTACCACAACCCCTTGACTAATATATCCCAGACCTTGACACGCGCCGTTGTTACGAGAAAATCAACGTTATTCGCTCCGTCTGTGAGCGGTCGAAATGTTTCGGCTCATCGGTGTGTGTTACTTAGTGTGGGTGTGTGTTTCCTGTGCTCCCCAGGCTGCAGGCAGAGGAGGAGGCAACAGTCCGGGACTGCCTCCAGACTCTGTCCCTGAGGAACCTCTCCAAGGAGCCCAGCGTGGGTTCCAGCCAAATGATCTCCTGCTGCCGCCGCCTCCTGGAGCAACGCCTGCCGCTCCTGCAGGGCCTGCACCTCTGTGTGTCCCACTTCTACTCCGTCATGCAGGACGGGGACCTGTGCGTCCCCTGGGACTGGAAGAGCTGAGTGTGTGTGTGGGGAATCCAGGTGATGGTAAAATAGCAGCTTAATGTCCTTAGTGTTATAATTATAAAGGCACAGAACTCTTTCTATCATGCTGCTGGCCGTCAAGTCTGACCATTGTGCGAAAAACTCTTGGGATTCTTGGAACGCTCAACGGTACAATCCTCGATTGCATTATAGCGCTCCCTAAAATAATCAGCACAGCTTTGTGGTAAACACGAGTGTCGAGTGTGAGAGCAGCGTACAGAGTCCCGTGGGGGCTCGTCTTTTTGCTGGCGTCAGCCAATTAGTATGGTTGTTTTGGGTTAAAATTCCCCTCCCGCACTCGTGCAGTTGTTTCCAAACAAGCCAGGGCAGATATTTGGGTTTCTCGTGGCACTATGATGCAATAGAGGGGCGTACCTTCAAATGACATATTCCCAGAGACGTTAATGTTTGTAATAATATTTGTAAGTATAATGTAACATGTTCTCTACCAACAGGTTAGTGCCTCTGTGACGGCAGAGTTCTGGCAGTGTTTAGTAATTGTGGATCAGCATCTCTCGTGATGCGATGCTGTTACCATGCAGTAATGAACAAGGTTCATATCAAGACAAGATAACTGATATAGTAGCTGATATGGACGCAGCCATTGAGAAGCACTTTAACTTCAAACCTGACAAATGGAACGGTGAAAGTGCAGTACGGTTCAAGTTCTGCTAAGACCTCGATGAACAAGATTTCAAATAATGAAGAAAAAAAAAAGATTGTATGTACCAACACTAACAAAGAATGAAATGATTGTTTAACAATATATATACATATATACACATTTGACTAAATACTGTACCTTTACTACTTTTAATTCAGTGACAATGTAATTTACAGAAGTTCAACAAACAACTATTTTTAAATATCAAAATCACTCTGCTAGCATCTCATGGAATATTTTTTCAGTTCATCATATTTCCTGTCATCACTCTGTAAAAGTTATAATTAATTGCTTCGGTAAATGGAGCCGTTTTATGCAACACTTTGCTTTGATAACAATAATGATTCCCCTAAACTATAAACAGCTATAGAGGGCCCACGGTTTTCTTCTGATCTGGCTCCATTTAGATGTAAAGGGTTCAATATGTCAATGTATTTGGAGTGGCAACGAGGTATCATGAACGTTGTTACACAATGCAACAGGAACGTCTGTTCATGAGAGTGTTACTGTATTGCTCATTTCACCTGTGCTGCTTCAATAAAAAGGACCATTTGAGAATGTGAATAGACGGGTGTGGCTACACAGATCTGTGGGTTAACTGCAGGTTAACTGGAGGGCAACAGTCCCTTGTTTACAATCAACAGCCAGCTTTAGTGCTCAGCGCAACGAGAGACAGTTCAACCAGCACTCCATAAGGAGTCAATACGGTGTATTTTTGCAGACACAACCACATTACCTTTTCCTTACTGATATGTAATCCAGAAACAAAAATAAAGCAAGCCAATCATACGGTAAATAAAATTTATTTTCCATACGTCACTTGCGACAAAGCAGCCATCAATGTACATTATATAAACAGAGGCCCTGGTGAAACCTGTCAGGGCAGCATTAAACCGGTTCTGGTGGGAGGGGGAGGGGATGGATGACACCACGGCTGGTTAAAACCTCTTCTTCCGATACCGATGAAGAAGGCCCAGATGTTTTATTCATACAGGAGCTGTATGGCAGCATCATAAATAATAGCTTTTAAAAATGGCTCAACATGGGCCGAGACTTGTGTACATTTGTATCCTCTGTGTGTGTGTGTGTGTGTGTGTGTGTGTGTGTGTGTGTGTTCCCGGACACGGAGGCTCATTTGCGCTGGACTTGTGTGAAGGGCGAGGGCATCTGGCTGGGCTGTGTGGGCTGCACAGAGGGGAACGACTGGACCGGCTTCTTGCGCGCGTCGGGGGACGGCGTCTGCAGCGTTGCGGGGAGCAGCTGGTTCCGCTTGATGATCTGGAGGGCCAGCTGCGTGTTCCCTGGAAAGGCACGACAACGCCGTCAGGGTTGGAGGGCCGAGAGGAGGAAGTCACACACGGTAGCTTTGATAATATGGGCAGAATGCAGCACATATCCTCTCACATTAGGCGCACAATACTGTGTGGCCACCGGGGGGCAGCATAGTCTAGTGGTCAGGGTGATCTACTCCCAGCCGAAAGGTCGCAGGTTGATTCCCCAACCAACCTGTAAGCATTCTTGGGGAAGAACCCCAACCCCTACCTGCTTACCAATACTGGGATAAAAGCTAAATGACCTAATTGTAATTAGGTTAGTTGTAATTGTCATCTAAAAAGGCAGTCCACATTAATAAAAAAATAAAATAAAAAAAAGTTGTAGGACTGCTCAGGTAAACACTATAAACACTGCTGACGTTTCCTCACCGTTCTGCAGCTCCAAGTAGACGCCCAGCAGGATGGCTTCAGGAGGAATCTCCTTAGTGTTCACCATGGAGGCGGCCTGCAGACACAGCGGGAGTGATCGTGTGTGGTTATGGTCGGTGGCAGCCAAGGGCCCAGGCTATCTGGGCCTGCACACCATTGGTGGAACCAGCACATATAAAATAGCTTTGTCCCAACAGGAACCCACTCCTCATGTCATCGCTCGCTTAACCATTATCTAGTTGCGTTTCCAAACATAAACAGTGAGCTGGGGAGGACCGTTGGGGTTCTGGGAGTGCTCGAACACAATGGAGGAGTGCATCTTTATCTTGCGGCCATTAGAGAAACAACACTGGTTCGGTCTCAAACACGAGGACGCAGGCAACCCCGCCCGCACAGTTTTCAAACAAGTCAGGTGGGGGCGCTATATACACAGTGGAACAAAATGTTGGATTGTCCCTTTAAGTTGCGGAAAGTTTTTGTGCGCGTGTATGAATATATGGGTGTGTGTGTGTGTGTGTGTGTGTATACCTGGTGCAGGCACTTGCGGGCCTTCTCGTATTCACTCCGGAGGCAGTAGGCGCTGCCCAGGTTGAACAGCATCATGGCCCGGGCTGCCGTCACACTGCTGGGGTAACACAGTGGCGTCTGCTTGCCTGCTACACACACAGTAACAGAGCAGTGGCGAGGCATTAGTCTCTGTATGCTGGATACACACAGACTGTTATCAACACAAAATAAAACGTGCACAAAGCTTTAGAGAGATGTGAACTCACAGGTCTCGATGGGCTCGTCCCCCTTGTCTGACCCTGGAAGAGAAACACACCGTTAGCCTGGCCAGCAGTTCTACACAAGAGGGGTGTGTGTGTGTGTGTGTGTGTGTGTGTGTGTGTGTGTTCTGCAGAGTAGACCTTGGTCCTGCTCGCTGGTCAGGACCCCCAGCGAGACATCCGTGACGTTCTCAGGGTTCAGATGGGCGATGGCGTCCGAGATGCGGTCCAGGGAAATAAGGGCCTCGGCAGCGTAAAGGTGACCCAGGAACCTGCACCGCACGCCAGTACTGGGTCAGCATTTATTATACCAGCACAAATACATATTTACCAATATAAGAAAGACAGAACTAACAAACTACCATCTTTAAATTAAGTTTTACAAACTACATTATATTTGTCTTTTAAAAGACATGTTTATCTTGAATTGGTCTGCCCTCTTATGGACATAATGCGCAAAAATCGATATTCGAATGGTTTGAACCCATGTGTTGTTTTTTTAGGAACATTTTTGACTGTCATTGATGAGCAATTTTGACAGCCCTTTTAGAAATAAGAAATCTTTTTTAGGTCAGGCGCCATAAAACTTTTGAGAACTATTAGTATAAAGTACAGTACTTTATATACAGTTGTATGGACGAATTACATATTTTGTTGATTTTTAAAAGAAGTAAGCGAAAAGAAAAGAAAAATCGGAACGAATATTAAATTGTATATGTGCTAGCGGTCTCAAAAGCTTTTTAGTAACGTCTCAGAACCCAGTTCACTCAATAGGGCCTTATTCAGGTCAAGAATTGTCATTAGGAATTGTCATCGGATGACAATTGCAGAGCTTAATAAATTCTCCTCTACCCAACAAGAAAACCTTCAACTCTGGTCTAGTCTCTCAGAGGCCATCTTAGATTAAATAGGAGGAATATCAAAGCTAAGCTGCTGGTACTTAGGAGGACTTACTTGAGGGATCCAGACACCTTGGCCTGGTGGAGGAGCTTCTCTGCGTGGCTCAGAGCCAAGAGGTTGTCTCCTAGTGCCAGCGCCACATAGGCACTGCAGGCCAAGATGGAACACCTGAAGGGAGAGAGATAACTTCCAGAGACCCACACAGCTACACATGGACATGCACTTATCTTTAAGAAGTTTAAGAATACATTTATGCAGGAATCATACATCTGTTTAAGTGGTCAGTAAAGTCAGTGCCTTACCTCAGGTTTTCTACTTCCTGTTTCCTCAGAGGGGATGATGGGGCTGCAGAGAGAAACTTGTCTGCCTCTTGACCTTTCCCACTGCAACACACACAAACCATTAGAACAGGTTGCGTCCAGAACAAATAAAAGGAGTATTTCATCTGCGTGTCAAAGACAACAAACCCTAAAGATGCTCTGATCATGATTTTTGAGATTGATACTGATTGCCTTAAGATCGTATCATTCAGATTTTTCCTTCCTTTCTTTTATAAAAAGAAAAACATTGTTTATTTTACAAATTACCCCACACCATATATTTGATTGAAAGTGGGAGATTACATAGCCTACTAAATGCCTAGCAATAATTTAGTACAAACTAAATAAAAACAAACTGCAAAGAAAGCCAAAAAAGTCTATATATTTCATAAATGTGTATGTGGCACTTGCATGGAAAAGTAACAATTTCAAGCAAAAGGAAAAAAAAAAAAGTGAACCGATTAACCGATGTTACCATCAAATATAGTTATGCGTTACATTACCAGACCACTCATTCTGGACTTCTAAATTAGATTTTTACTCAAAAGCATTTCAACGACAGACCTCCATGTAGTTGGCACCACATATTATGAGAATGTGAACAAAAGTAGTTTGATTCAAATTCTAACAACTCAATGCTATATGGCAATTTAGGAAAAGTCACGGAAGGACAGAAACACACTGTTCGATTGAATAATTAACTATTTAAAAACACAACATTCAATGATGTGGCAAATAGCAGTTCTAGTGTTAAGGGGTCTGAGGGAGGGTGAATGTGTGGGATGAATGATCAACAATATTTATCCTGTAACAGTGGAAGCTCCATATATTTTTGTTTGTTTTATACACTTTTTTTTGTTTTTATAGTTTTGCTCCCTCGGTTTGTTCTCTTGTTTTCTAGCATGAATATCACTGTTTAACTACTTCGCCCATAGATGTGTATAAATACGGTTTGCTTTTATGTATCAACTGTAATAAAAATAAACAGTTGAATATTCTTAGGACGTTATCAGAAGACTGCCAGCCGCCATCTCAACTTTCCCTGGAAGAGTAAAGTCTGCCATGACAACAGACTTGAGCTGGTGTGTGGACGGCACACACACACACACACACACACACACACACACACACACCCTCCCACAGGTTAAAGTCAGTACTGTTCCCCACCTGCACACATCACTGTTTTCACTGCCACTCTCGGTGCTCCCCGATTGGCTGAAGGTCTTGGAGCCGTTCTCAGCCTTGGGGTCTGGCTGCTGGTGTTCGGGAAGGAGTAGCAGAGCATTCCTCAGGCAGATGGCTGCAAACTCCATGCTGGCTACCGGGATTGCACCCGACTGGCCCTCACTGGCATAGGGATAATAATAAAAATAAATCAGATATCTCCATCTCTCTCTCATACATTATTTATATATATCTCTATCTATCTATCATATATATATCTCTATCTATCTATCATATATATATATATATATATATATATATATATATATATCTATCTCTATCTATATATCCCGTGACCAGGGTTCTGAGACGTTACTAAAAAGCTTTTGAGACAGCTAGCACATTTACAATTTAATATTTGTTCCGATTTTTCTTTTCGCTTACTTCTTTAAAAATCAACAAAATGTCATTCGTCCATACAACTGTATATAAAGTACTGTACTTTATAGCAATAGTTCTCAAACGTTTTAAGGCGCCTGACCTAGAGAGGGAGAGAGAGATCTATCTAGCAAACAAAAATATACAGCAATACATACATGGTAAACACAACACCCTCCAGTCAAAGCTAGTCTAATGCGTTTAAGTCCCATTTCGATCATTTTAGCAACACCTACAGTAAGTAATGTCCTCTAAACCTTTGAGAGCATGTGAACAATTCTACACTGTTGAGTTTTCCTATCCTCTTTGGTGGACCACAGAGCTTTATTTATCAACCTAGATAAGTTATGGTGTATTTTCTTCTTCTGAAAAAGTTGTAAAAAGTCATAGATTGATCATTTATAATGTAGTTGTTCTGGGAGACAGTTAAACAGCGCATCCCTTGGCTGGGAAGGTAAATACAGACTACTGCAACTACTACTCAATCTTACTCCAGAATAATGGCTACTGGTTCTAGCAAAAGCACAATATAAATTATGCGTATCCAACATTAGATCTCTATAACAAGGATTTCAAAACAGGTTTAGTTTCTGTCGGCGTTTCATAACTAGCTGAAGCAATTCCTCCAAAGAGCATTTGTCAACAATTGAGACAAACCTTTGTGGTTCCTACTTTTTTAATAAGTAGGGGAAAATTAAACAGGTTCAGAAAGCTACTAGCAATGTTTCAGATCCAGCAAGGATTGGAGCATAATTTTTCCCATTTCAGTTTATAAGCAGATGTAAGAAAATATCATATACTGTAGGTATGGTACTGCCCTCTACTGGGCAATAGAGGAAACTGACCTGTAGACAGTGTTCTGTGTTGACTGGGATGCCAGGACTATTTTGCGATGGTAGCCCTGCCCAACAACTGACTGAACGATGCCCTTCTTACAGGGCAAACCTTTGCTTTCCTGCTCGGAGCCCTGCAAACACAAGGTTACAAACATCCAGTCACTGTTAAGAGAACACAGTTGAGTTAAAGACGCATTCACCAAAAACCTCTTGCTAACATTAACACCACCACCACTTCATATACCATCTTCCTGCACTGTACATTTGATAACTTGTGCTGCTGCAGCAACAGGTGTGTTTCCCCTGTGGGATTAATAAAGCAGGACAGTCTAGTGGGTTCAGGCCCCAGAGTAGGCCTACCTGTAAGCACCCTTAAGCAAGATGCCCTAACCCCTACCTGCTCCTTGTAATACTTTTGTGTCAGCGCTGTGTGCAAATCAGTGGATTGCTTGCAGCCCTACCCCTCTGTTGGCAGCGATGCAGCACTCTGCCAGCCGCAGCCACAGACGAGGGTTGGAGTGGTAGACCTGCACCGCCTCCGTCAGGCACTCGAAGGCCGCCAGGGGCCTCCCGATGTGCAGCAGCTGGATGCCGCAGTTGTACAACAGCTCGTAGCGCTTGTTGGCTAGCAGGGCGCACATGGGGATGCCGGCGAACTTCTTAGCTGGAGGTTAAACACAAAGAGCCAAAAGGAGGTCCTACGGTCACTTTATTGTAAGAACCCATGCCCCTGTAAATACACTGACACAGTTCCCACACTGTACTACACTTGACTGACACTAACCCTAACAAGAAATAAATAAATATTAAAATAAAGCAGTATCAATTCAGATGCGCCAGTGAGGGTAATTCCTGCCAAACAGATATCCACTACACGCCTTACGGACACAACACTTGGTTTTGTAATGTCCATGGATACGACGTCTTGCACACAGCGAGATGTCACCCTACCGGTCATACCAGATCAAAGGAGCGTCTAGCAGCCAAAACCCAGAGTGTATTGATTGTGGATGGGTGGGTTTGGTTTGTTTATATACATTTTTATATTAGAACAAATTAGTTTGTTTATCATTAAAGAAGTTCCAGAGTACAGGTTTGGCCATGTTGAGCAATAAGCAACTAAAGCTTCCTCTCATTGCCTTTTCACGGGTAAATGATCAAACCGGCTTTAGCATTCGGTTGGAAGTTGACGTCGTCCAAAATTCACTCACATTGGCCATTGCTGCCGTCTCCAAGCTGTGCACACGTGTGGTCGTTTTCCTGTAGAGCCTTCTTGAAGTAGAAGATACCCAAGTTGTGTTTCCCCATGGCAAAGTGGATACAGCCCAGATTGTTCCAGAACATGCATCGTACACATTCTCCTGGAACAAACCAGAAGAAGTCAGTAAATCTCACACAAAACGGTATGTCAAATTCTGATGAAACGAAACGGGAGGGTGGATATGTGCTCATTGCCTTGTATATTCACGGAGTTGCTCACCTGTCTTGATGGCTCCGGGATGCTCGGCTATGTTGGAGCTGTTGAGCAGCTTCACAGCTTTCCGGTAGTTTCCTCTCAGATACTCAAAGTTGCTCTTCAGGAAGAGGGAGGGCGCAGACTTGCGGTAGAGATGAGAAACATGGGTCAGAACCAGTACAAAAGCACGTCCTATACTAGCAGATGATCGAGAGGTTCGATCATCTGCTTTGATATTGTAAAAGCTTTAGACTCACATTCCCTGCAGTGTTCATCACAGATTTAATCTCCCTTTTACAAGCCTTGGATGACTTCATCTGAATGTACGCTCTCACTTTATACTGTGAAAACAAACAGGACCAATAGTCAGGCTCCTCCGTGCTTGATAGAAAGGTGAGTAAGACTACAGTAAGAGAGATCTTTATTGTCCACCCAGGGGCAATTCATTTCACAGCCAAGCATGTACACGTAGAAACAGACATTAAAACGCAAGAACATAGAAGATAAAACAGCACACTCTGGTTATCAGTTCACATAACGGATAGCCTCTGGGACAAAAGAGCGACCAAATCAATTGCTGCCTATTGCGGTTGACTCACCTGGTGAATCTTTGACTTGGCTGCCTCAATCATGGCCATGATCTCTGCCTTGAGGCTCACCCCATCTTTGTTTGAGTTGTTGTTCTGAAATTAAACAACACAGCACTTTTAAAATCAGCTTTATGGTTCCACTGTTCCGTATGCAGATTTTCTTAGGATTTCTGACCTCAGCTTTTCCATTCTTGTTGTTGCCCTGAACGGAGAGTTTGTCCAGCACCGCTAGGAGGTGCAGGGCCTTCTCTGGCTGGAAGGTCAAAAGGTAGAGGTCCACCAGCAGGAAACACACCAACTGAGCAAACTTTTCTTCTAGGACAAATTACAATCATCAATCCATGCCAAACTGCTGACATACTCAGACTTTCAGACATACTCAAGACAAAAACAAAATGATTGCACTTTCCTGTGCACACATTTATATTCTGTCTTTAGACTTATTGTTTTGTTCACACGTACACTGTTTTTAATGTAACCGACTGTTTAATATCCTTCAAGAGACCAATATAATAGCTGTATGTGTAATGTTTCTGTGAAGCAATTTTGTTGGTGTTGCATTATCTGTGATCATACCAGACATCTTCAGCTAAAATATGCTAAGGTATGACTTTAACAATACATACCAAATGGTTCCAGAAACTGGTAGAGTTTCTCTCCTATGGAAATTGCTTCAGAGTACTGCCGCATGTGATAGTGGATGATAGCTTGATTGTAGTACAACAAACTATTTTCAACGTCATCCAAACCATCAGAATCCTCCACTGATGTGTGAACCTTCACAAGATTACAAGTACAAGGTGGGTGATTTTCTGGCAAAACAACACTGTGTTGGCCGGGCCTGCATACAGCTCAACAGTGTTGACACTGGAACCATCAATAAAGATACAACATTAGCCACATTGTTACCTGATTCTTCATCACCACGAGTGTCTGCTTCAAGTTCCCTGTAGTAGTCTGTCCACTTTTGTAAAATTCTGCTATGGCTTTATTCAATGCTATCTTGTAGTCGTCTTTGTTCATCTCTTGAAGGGCATCAAGCTGTTTAAGCGACTCTTCATACTTCCCTGTCTGTATGGAACAAACAACAATACACCATCCACTAGCCTGCAATATGAATTAGTGGGGCAACATATGAGGACTATTAAGAGGCAGATCTAATTTTACCTGAAATGCTTCATAAGCACTTGCTGCCAGTTCTTTCTCTTCATCAGTTATTCCAGGGGACGCACAGTTATCATGCTTCGCCTCATTTTGTTCTGGAAAGGATTTTTTTAAATGTTTATTCGACCAAAGGTCCTGTGATGTGATGCCATCATATCAGGTACACCAGCGGATCATTACCATGGAAAGCTTCATATTCCCATTCTTTTGAACAAACTACCAATTGACCTCGTAAGAAATCTCTCAAAATAAACATGATTTGCTATTTAAAACGTAACGTTACAGCATCCCAGCGATTGTAGCATCATTGCTGGTATGAAAAACCGCCATGCGGAAAATGCCCCCCGATCGAAAATGTTCCTTTATTTACAGTGGGAGTATGGCTATTTTTAGATCATACAAAATCGGTTTGCAGATTCCACATTAGACTAATACCCCGGTGTTTTAATACTACTACAGTAAACTAGGTGGAGGGGCAAAACTACAAAACTACTATTTAGGCGAGGGGAACAATTCCGCACGACAGCAGCAGCTAGCTTGTTAGGAGTAGAGTAGCCGGCTAACATTAGCTGTGACACTCACCTGTATTTTCTGCCATCGCTGCGACCTTTTCTATGACGTCTAGACACCTTGGCTTGTAATAGGGATATAATATTTTGCAACGATGTTAACCAGTGAGTGGAAAGCATAAAATGTAGTTCAATACTTAAATTCGACAGTTTCACACGGGAGGTTGCTTCGAAATCTGTCCGCTCTACAACAGACTCTTCTTTGCCACTAAATGACAGTTTGGATACTCCGGTTCTTCAGCTATAGCGCCCCAAACTGGTTTGGAGAATAATGGAATATTTAGTTTTTCTCAATCGCTTTGGCTCATTTTTTGAAACCGTCTTAACATTCTCTAAACTGTAAGTGTAATTGTCACAGCTGTTTTATGGGACATCACAACTCAATTGCATGTCAGCAAAATTTAGTAACTCACCCAAAACTTATAATTCATGCTTCAAAACCAAGTTATTTTGTCAGTAAATTGGCCTATGCCACCACCAAAATAAAGTTTTTTTGTCATCATGTGAGCCATAGTGGACAAAATGTTTTAATGTTTTTTTCACCATGGCAGTCAACCCTGGAAATGTTTATTATATACAAATTTTTGTACAATTATATACAAGTTTTGTTCTACTTTTTTGTTGACTGTAGCCTACTATACAAGAATGTAAAAGAAAGTTTTTTTTGTAAATTTTATTGTGTATCACACAATACAAATTTTTTTAGGTACCGATTTCAACAGTAGGTAAAAGTTTACTGGGGAAAAGTAAATACTGTACAATACTGTAGTACACAGAAAAGACATATGCACATTTGTATTTATACAGTACATTTATTTTTGTAGCAATGTGTTATATGTGAAGAGAAAATTCGCATTTTCATGTCCATTTGTACATATTTCTTACATGTAAAGGCTTATATTGTGAACAGAAAATTTGCCATAAAATGACATTAATGCAACAAAAGCAGCAACAGCAATGAACATCCTGCCGTTTTTCTGTTAAAAACTATTTAGCAGACATCACAAACATATATTTTGTCCGACAGATTTGATAATTAATTTATTGTGCAAATTATAGACAATTGTAGCCTACTTACTCTTTTGCACACGTGCCAAATTGAAATTTGCTTAAATTAATAAAAAATCTGGTGTGAACAAGAAACTAACTATTCAGAGATTTTAATTTTGAGAATTAAGCCAAACTGTAAAAAGATACGATAAGATAAGAACGTGATAACTCCCTAATTTTAATTACAACATAATGGTGAAATTTAGGCCTTCAATATAATATGGTTAGGCTAACCTTACATACGTGCATATATTAACACGTTATTAAAAGTCAAGACATCTGATACTTGTGGGGGTTGGGGTTCTAAGAAACACTACACAAAAGGAAAGAGGAAATGAGATTATCAAGTTTTTATGAAGCGACTAACAGAGACACCTACCCCGACTGACGATCTTGAGAAGACATGGACAAGTTCAAAACAGTTCTCGGTATCGCTGAGAAACAGACAAACCTTGGGTTCGGCTTTGTTGCCTTGCTGACAGCGGGCGGAGAGCAGATTTTCTCTACAGTCGTCTTCAAGTGTCCCTGCAACCAATGGAACTTTGTGTACGGCATGGTATTTCTGGTGGTACCGGCCCTGGCACTTTTGGTGATGGGCTACATCTTGAGTAAAAAGACGTGGAAATTGTTAACAGGACTGTGTTATCGCAGATCAAAACTCTGTCGCCCGAGGACGGTTATCGCATTTGGATTAACCCTCTTTCAGATCACCACCACGGCAATGGTGGCGCCTTCCAGCTGGATAGCGGTGGCTTTACTCACCGGTAATTACTTCCAATGTGCCATGACAGGTGTCAATGTGACCTTTTATAAAGAACATCTCTGCGAAAAGAAGTGTCTTGTACAGGAGGAGCTGTACAAGTTACCATGCGACAGTGGGAAAAGCACAAGTTATGAAATCATGAACACCCTGCGCGCCGAGTCCCAGGTGAGGTTACTCTTTCGGCTATAAAAGTGAATGAATGTTGAATTAACGATATGAGCAAACATATAATAATGTTTAAGAATAATTATAGTGACTCATATAGACTGCAGACTCAAGCTATGATTGCCGTTACAGTTAAATGGCAATTGATTTATATGGTGAAAATGACTGTACTTGTGTTGTGGGTCTGATGTGCAGGAGGACAGTGAGGAAGATGGTGGTTCACACATTTCTGATACAAAAGAACTCTTTTAAAAAGTAAACAATGTCTTGATACTGGTTCCAGATCCTGGGCTGGCTCCTCATCGCCTCCATGGTGTTGTCCAACCTCCTCCTCACGTGTCTAGCGAGGTGCAGATCCCCCATCAGCTACCTACAGCTGAAGTTCTGGACGGCGTACAGCGAGGAGGAGAGTAAACTTCTGGAGTCGTACTCCTCAAACCACGCCAGGGAGCTCGCTGAGAGAAACATGAAGAGCTTCTTCATGCAGACCCCTCCTAAAGACATGGTCACTCCTTCAAACGATGCCTGGAGAAAAGTGTCTGCTTTGTACAGTTTTAGCACTGACGATCACTACTACAGCACAATGCACAAGTATGTGGAAACCTTTACTGATCCCGACGCCGGAAACATGAGGATGGCCTCCATCCGCTCTGACGGACTGGATGTCAACAACCCTTCTGTGCTCCAGTTTGTGGATGAGAGTAAAGGAATGCTCTGAGGACCCTACTTGTCCTCAACAAAGATGCCCAGGAAGAACAACACCCTACCAATCCCATTCACAGCTTTTACTTAAGGACAGTGTGAATTATCCCGGGGAACGTCTCTTGTCTCAGTCATGATCTACAAATCTCAGACCACACATACAACAGCTGTCCCAGACTCGTTAACTTTGACAACTTTGAAAGAAAAGAGAAAAAAATAATTAATTTTATTAATACCTTTTTTTAATAATTCCATCATGTTTTCTGATTGGGCTTTGGTAATCATGGTCATAACAGCAATCACAGTGATGCAATAATGATTTTGTTTTTTATATAACAGTATTCACTAAAGGTTCTCATATTTTATTACACAAACACAACTTTATCATTAGTGTAAAGCAGACAGAAACCTTGCTGTGTAAACCTAATGTATGTCATATCTGTGGTTTGACCCACAGGTGGTTTTGAACAGGAAGGTCTCATGAACATCCTGTACACCCTGTAAAGACCATAATGTATATCACCCGTTCAACGTTTGAACAGTGCTCAATCAATTAAAGCGTACATTCAAATTAGCTATTTTAGCTAGCTTCAGCTCTAGTAAAATATTCTGCGTAATGTACAGCCATGGAAAAAACGAGGAGACCACTGCATATTTAAAAAAATATAATAACATAAAAATATATACATGTATACACTGTATATTCATATTTTTCAAAATAATTTTATATATATATATTTTTTTATATTTGTTATGTTTATAATTATGTTATATTTATTAAAATATGCTGTGGTCTCCTACATTTTTCCATGGCTGTACATTACACAGAATATTTTACTTGGGCCGAAGCTCTAATTTTTAGATATATATAAATAAATAAAATAAATAAAAAGTGGTCTCTTAATTTTTTCCATGGCTGTAGTGTGCACTCAACGGGTATTAGGATGTGTGTGCATGTCCTCTGCTGGGAATGCAGTCCTGAAAATCATATTAGGGGGAAGTAAGAACACTTATTTGCCTCAGCTCTCTCTCTCAATTCTCTGTGTCGTTCTCTATGGTAAAATGGTGTTCCTCTTTCTTTCTCCTGTAGTGGATGTAGAGGTTTATCACCCCTATATGCAAATATGTCTCAACAATCTATTTATTAATTTCCATAATGAATAACTCATGGGGAACCACCCTGCTTAAACGCAGGGAACAATATTTTGGGTATGCTCAATTGTGGTTGATCATAACCGAAATATAATCATACTGTACTATACTTGATGAAGTTGATCAATTCAATTGAATCAGTCTAATCTGAATTTGTCGTGAGACTTCGCAGAGGATTCATTGTCGTCTGGTAAATAAACAACAGAAATATTGCTTTATACAATAACAAATATTAAACACACTAAAATCTACATTGAATATATGTAAAGCATTCAGTGACAGGTCAACGCGTAACTAGACACCTGTAAACGCGATTTAAATAAAACAGGCCATTCAGCCTGTTTTAAATAAAACAGGCTGTACACATGGATTTCTGTTGCAGCCACACCTGTAGCTATGGCAACTCTGTGATCCAGCCAGAGTCACTGTTACCTGGGAGAGATTGCGTCTCCCTCTCTCATCGGGCAGACTTTTGGCACTGAAAACACTTTCTTCACTTCAACCCAGACTGAGGCCGGCCTCAGTCTGGGTTGCTTGCGCAGTAGAATCGATTAGTTTGACGTGTGTGTGTGTGTGTGACAAATACATGGTCAAATACAAATGCAAGTTAATAACTAGTTAAATTGTTTTGTTTTTGTTTCATACAACATCTTCCAGAGGCTGTTGCAAAAGGCACCTTGCATTTCCTGTTTTGTCACTCCTAGCGAGAGGAGCAGCATGTTCAACACCAGAGCCTCCCCAAACCCCGGCACATAGGCCTATAGCCTCTGGTCTGAATGTAGGACTACTATTTAATATAGTTGTAAGTGGTACTGTATATGACCTGCTGGTCATCCTCTCTTCTTCCTCTTAAAAAAAAAAAAGACATCTTCCTTGTTTTTCTGGATGCAAAGTTATAATGTCTTTCAAATCCATCCGTTTAGCCAGTTCACAGGTTGGCTCATTGTGGACCGTAGGTAATTCTTTATTGTTTTCAATAAACTGAAGGATTTCTCTCCTCCTGCCACAGTTACTGGTAGGCCTAATGAGCAAAATATCCTCAATGCAATGCATAAATCCTGTTGAACAACTCTGTGGGTGTAGATCTTTAGCTGACATACCTTTTAACAAAGCAATGCTGTCAACACCTACCAAGTTTTTCAGGCCATTTTCCTGGATCGTTCGTTGTAGCTCTCGGGTTCGGTGACGTTCCTGCAGGCTTCCCCTTCATGTTCAGCCTTGTGTTCTTGGTTCTGGCTCCGTAGAATCAACCACATCAGTATCAACGCTCCCCACCGAACTTGCCATGGGTTCAAATCCTGGTGTCCGGTTAAATGCAGAACGTCTTTGCTATCATTACTATTAGCATCATCATCCTCTTTCTCACAGGTGTGGGTGGCTCCTTGACTGACGCTAGCTTTAGCACTAGCCTATTTAGCCTGGCTGGGAGTAGCTTTCTGAGCTGACTAAAAAAAAAGTTGTAACAACATTATTATTTGGGTTTAAAGTCTTTACCAGCTCCCTCTTTTTCTTATCCTTTCTTTTCTGGCATCCCGATTTATGTGCAGGTCCTGGCATAGCAAGAAAATTCACTCCCAAAACTAGCTAGTTAATTTTCTCAGGTCATTTATGGCCTGCCGCTCGCGGTACACTTTTGCCGTTTTGACGTTGCGTACAACAAAACTCATACAATTTTCAGGAGAGTGGGTTTGCAATAGGACACAGGCTACACTTTACTAAAGCAACATTAAACCAAATGCTTCTATTTTTGTTATTTTAACGAGTAATGGTGAGTATTTTGGTTCAAAATAAAATTAAGTTATCATTGCTTATAGGATGGACATGATTATTGCTGGACTTTTTTTTTTATTGTATTAATCTATGTTACGCGATCAGCTCCCCCTTGAGTGCTCCTTTACTTTTCTTCTTTTCCATCTCACCTCTCATATTCTGCTTGCAGGTGACCAGAGATGAGTGACAGTGTCTTCTCTCCCTATAAGCTTTGTGCCGTTTGATGATTTTTTTGTAATATTAATTCTGTTTTTGCTTTTCAAATTCCGAGTGGTTTCTGTTTAATATGTTGCAGGCTTATTTACTGAGCCTGTTTATATTGAGGCCGTAACAGGCTCATATCGGGCTTGTTTTTGAAGATGCGGTTTCTTATTTGTCTCGCGAGAGTTGGCAACACTGACGACTAGGCTTTGACTAGGGCCTAGGCTACAGCCGAACTCCCGAGACAGGCAGGCAATGCCAAATATAATTTGAAATTAAAAAAAGTTGAGCGGACAAAAACTAGATTTCGTAATGTGGAAAGGGGGCGTGTTGCCGTTTCTAATGGCTCCTACGACAATGTCTCATTCTCATGCGCTACTATTTGTCACAATAACTAGGCTACTCTACATTCTGTTATGTTGTGTCTTTTCCACATGTAAATCGGACCAACCGTCAGCGACAAAAAAAATACTATAAAGCGATGGACGAGAAATTACAAAATAATGCGATGTTTAAAAAAAAAAAAAAAAAAAATTGCCTATAGTGGCTCTTCATACGTGCAGAATCATAAAGACAATGTCCAACAGTCGAGCCTACCCAAACCCCGCACATATACCCTCCCCACAGGTGCAAATGATGAGCCATTAGCGTCCGATTGGGTACAGGGGTGCGCTGGAGGCTGGGTGAGCCGCAAACCGGCAAGACCCAACGGAAGGGTTGAGGCGCTGATACAGGCGGCGCCCCCGGACGTTACACCTAGGAGGACACTTGAGTAGCAAGATGGTCCCAATTTTTTTTCTGGAGAACTAAAAAAGAGAAGTTTGGACAACATAAATTAGAATACAATAAAATAGGGGAAATGGACTAAACGGCCAGGGGAATGAGAAAAGAATAGGAAGTGAAAGGGAAGACCAGATAATGAATGGATAAGAGAGAGAGACTGACAGAGGGAGGAGTCAGGGGAATGGATAGAAACCCAAGGGTAACCCACAGGTAACCAAAGGGAGGGGCAGGGAGATCCCAGTCAAATGAGTTTTGCTTTTACTTCAGAAAGTCAGACCGCGAGGGACTGCCGGGGAACACTGCGGATAATCATTTCATATGATTTGGTTTAGTTTTTCCTTTATTTCTTTGTCGCGGAGCGTGTGTGAAACCTCTTTGTGGACATGGAAAGCTTCCAGACCGTCCTGCGTTTCTTCACGGACCAGAAGGCCACCATAGGCTACAGTTTTATGGCCCTGCTGACTATCGGCGGGGAGCGAATCTTCTCCATGGTCTCCTTCCAGTGCCCCTGCAACCACAGCCAGAACTTTGCCTACGGGCTCACTTTCCTGCTGGGCCCGGCTGCCGTTCTGCTGGTTCTGGGGCTGTTCTTCAGCACCAGACTGTGGAGGCTCTACACCGGCTGCTGTCTCAACCCCATGAAGCTCTGTCCTCGAGGGAACTGTTTCCACTGCATCAGGGTCTTCTTGAGAATCCTCAGCGGGGCCTGTGTGGCCCCGATTATGTGGCTGTGTGTGGCATTCCTCAACGGTACCTTCTATGAGTGCGCTGTGAGCGGAGTGGATGACAACTGGGTGGTGGATCTGTTCTGTGAGAACAAGACCATGCAGTGTCGCGAGGAGCTGGCGCACGTGCCCTGCCCTGACCGGTCCCATCTGTCGACCAGCGACAGGATGGAACTCCTGTTGATGTTAAGGGCACAGTCGCAGGTGAGAGCTGATGGGTTGTCTCCCTGTGTCTGTCACACACACGAGAACCAATCTAACAAGCCATGCAGTCAATGAAAGCTGAATATACTGTATATCCCATATTCTCTTAGAGAGAAAACTTGGACTTATTCACACAGAGCAAAGAAATTAAAAATGATTGCACTAGCCAATAGAACTTTGCCATGTTGCACTTATGGTTTAACCCAATAAAGTGTTAAATCAATCTAAACTGTTTAACAGATATAATGCTTTATGCTCTCTGTCTGCACTCCGCGTTTTGTATCTTTTAAAACTGTCAGTGTGTGAATACCCCGGGGGCAGATGTAACACGTTGGTGCCCGTTTTAGGCGACTTTCATCACAACGTGCGCCTAAAAACTGGGCATGGCATGCATGAGCAGACGGCAAATGGCAATTTGTGCTTTCTCTACACATGCATTCATGGGAGGGTCCAGAGAAAAGTGGGAGTTTTGTGCAAAAACATGGGAGGAGATGCGTAAGGAGACTGACTACATATTTTGTTTTATGTATGAAAACTGCGGGGGAAAGCGCACATCGGTTTTGCGGTGGAATTTCTCCGCCTCTTGAAAGCAGACGTAATCCAGGAAGCGCGTTTGCTTGCATAGGGGAAACTAAGCAGCAGTCGTCCGCGCAAAATACTGTACAAAGGCGTAGGTTTACTGTTGGTTGCGATTTGGTATAGGGACATTACCATTGTCGTAAGTAGCAAGACGAGTTCCACAACATTGTTCATGAATATAATAACACCAATGTCATTTAAAAGTTGATTAGCTTTAACTGACATGACTTGTTATGACCTCGGTCATAACACGCCTGTCACCAGTTGCCTTTTACTTAAAGAAATGATTTGTAGGGACAATTTAATGGTCCCTTGACATAGGGACATGTCCCTATACTGTCCCGACCCAAACCTACACATATTGACATAGGCCAAGGAGACGTGCGGAGAGGATTTTCCCCGCAAGAGTTTTCAATTGAGTGAACAAGACGTCAACAAGGGTTACAGATTAAGCAGTCATGCAATCATACAGTTACTGGAGGTAATCATAGATGATATCGACCCTGCGACTCAGCGAACCTGGCGCTGAAACTTAGCCTACGGTTAGAGGGTGGTGACACACGCCGATTACGCGACCAGCAGCAGGTTTGGTGGGCTACATCCAGCATAGAATGAAAAGGCACAGCATGCGCTTTCTGTAGACTAGCTGAGTCGCTGTTGACGCTGCGCTCTCTAACGTATGTAGGCCTACATTTGCCTCCCCCTAGCCCGGTATTTTACCAAGTGAGGCGTCATGGCGTTTTCATAATGTTTTTGTGCATCCTCAGATCCTCGGTTGGTGCATTGTCATCATAGCTGCCACCGTTGCCCTGTGTTGTACCTGCTGCAAAAACTGCCGCTCCAAGGTGAGCTACCTGCAGATGACCTTCTGGAAGCGATACATGGATAAGGAGAGGGAAACGTTCGACAGCTTTGCAGTCGAGTATGCCACCAAGCTGGTTAACAGAAACCTCAAAAGCTTCTTTGAGAACAAAGCCCCCGAGCCCTTCCCGTTCCCCAACCACAGGGCCTGGGAGGAGATCTCTGCGTTCTACACCTTCTCCAGAAGCGAGCAGTACTACAGCACCCTGCAGAGATACGTGGAGCGCTCCGACAGAGACTTCAGCCCAGAAACAAGACCTGTCATGGAGCTGGAGAATGACATAGAGATGGTCTAAAGACTACCTGGCCATGTCAATAGTCAATAATGTGAGGACAATGAAGGATGGCAGACACTTCTCGCTATTGTTGGTTTATGTCTGTTGGCTGTGTGAGTGTGACTCATAAGATGGGACTTTAGGCTGTCTCCAAGGCAACAAATTCACCTTTTCACTATGTTATTATGAAAGAATAGCACAAGGCATCAATGTAGATGAAAAATTACAAATGTGTGGCTTCCTCTTAGCACATTATAGGTTTTAACCACTGCATCTACAAAATGAACACAGCTGCAACATGAAACTTACCACAGAGTTTGTGTTTCCTGTAAAGGCGGGCTCGTGACTTCCTGTGTTTAAATAAATAAAATAATGCCACATGCATGAAGGTGCCTGCCTAGGCATGCATGGAATTTCTTTTTGCTATTTATTTCATAAATCTGTTTAGATCACCCACCTCTACAGGTCTGAAATCCTAATACAACTATATAAAATCTTCACTTCTGGAATGATGACATTACGGAAATATGCGACTAATAAGTGACTAATTTTGTGGAGAACAAAAAAAGAAGACGTTTGGATAACTTAAAAGGTCTGTGGAATATAAAGGAGGAAGTGGACTAAACAGTCGAGGCAGTATTTTACAGCAATTAAGAAGGAACGTGACTGGAGGAGCCAAAAAACGGGGAGAAACAGAGGGAGTGACAGAGGGAGGAGTCAGGAGACGAAAGAGGAAAAACTGGAAAGAGTCAAAGGGAGGGGCAGGCAGATGAGATTTGTTTTCAGCTCAAAAGAAATGCCATAGGGAGGAACTGCTGGGGAACACGATAATCACCGCCGGAACTGTTGTTTCACCAACTTTTGCACCCTCTTGTCATCTCTTTTGGTTTACTTTGTATATTTTTTTTTTATTTGTGTGAAACCTCTTTGTGGACATGGAAAGCTTCCAGACCGTCATGCGTTTCTTCACGGACCAGAAGGCCACCATAGGCTACAGTTTTATGGCCCTCCTGACTATCGGTGGGCAGCAGATTTTCTCCATGGTCTCCTTCCAGTGCCCCTGCAACCACAGCCAGAACTTTGCCTACGGGCTCACTTTCCTGCTGGGCCCGGCTGCCGTTCTGCTGGTTCTGGGGCTGTTCTTCAGCACCAGACTGTGGAGGCTCTACACCGGCTGCTGTCTCAACCCCATGAAGCTCTGTCCTCGAGGGAACTGTTTCCACTGCATCAGGGTCTTCTTGAGAATCCTCAGCGGGGCCTGTGTGGCCCCGATTATGTGGCTGTGTGTGGCATTCCTCAACGGTACCTTCTATGAGTGCGCTGTGAGCGGAGTGGATGACAACTGGGTGGTGGATCTGTTCTGTGAGAACAAGACCATGCAGTGTCGCGAGGAGCTGGCGCACGTGCCCTGCCCTGACCGGTCCCATCTGTCGACCAGCGACAGGATGGAACTCCTGTTGATGTTAAGGGCACAGTCGCAGGTGAGAGCTGATTGGTTGTCTCTCTGTGTCTGTCACACACATCAGATGTGAGAATAAATTTAACAAACCCTGCATTAAAAAAAAGCAGAATATTTCCAGTGTTCTCATAGAGTAAAAACTAGGACATACAGAAAATAGTTATTGCCCTGGTTAAAACTTTCAACCACGTTGCACCAATAAAAGTGTCAAAGGAGGTATTTTACCTTCTATGCCAGATTCTCTATAATCTAATACTCTGCTATGTCCTCGCACCACTTAATGTAACTTTTATAACTGTCACTGTCTGAAAAACAATGCAATCATGTTTCATTTCAATTTACAATGATTTAGCTTTCTATAATATCCTTTGTTTTGTGAGGCTTCATGGCGTTGTGCTTTAATAATGTTTTTGTGCATCCTCAGATCCTCGGTTGGTGCATTATCATCATAGCTGCCACCGTTGCCCTGTGTTGTACCTGCTACACAAACTGCCGCTCCAAGGTGAGCTACCTGCAGATGACCTTCTCGAAGAAATACCTTGAGAAGGAGAAGGCCAAGTTCGACAGCTTTGCAGTCGAGTATGCCACCAAGCTGGCTGAGAGAAACCTCAACAGCTTCTTTGAGAACAAAGCCCCCGAGCCCTTCCCGTTCCCCGACCACAGGGCCTGGGAGGAGATCTCTGCGTTCTACACCTTCTCCAGAAGCGAGCAGGACTACAGCACCCTGCAGAGATACGTGGAGCGCTCCGACAGAGACTTCAGCCCAGAAACGGCACATCTCTTGGACCTGGAGCACGGAAAAGACATGGCATAGAGGCTGCCTGTGCATCTTAATGGTCCAAAACATACGAAAATGAAGGGTCACTCAAGTGAGACCGGTATAGAGACCGATCACCATAGGGAGCCTGAATGTGATGTGACATCACTTGTCACATCACTTGTTAGAGCCTAGCATCCATTCCCCATTCATGTAGGAAACAAAGTAAACTACCCAAATAAGATATGTGTGATAACTTGATTGATATTTTCACCTGTGAAATTATACCATATTTATAAATTCCCAAGCCTTAGATTAGCCACAGTAAGCACATTGCTAATAAGGTAACGGGTAGAAAGCTGTGAACATTAAAACACACAAATTATGCTTTATTTTACACAGTTTTGTGCAGGTGCTAAAGTAAATCCAGACTTGATGGGCGAGACAAGACGTCCTCAACTCAGCTTTACAGTTTAATTGTGCCTAGGTCACAAATAAAAATGGGTGCTGTATAGGTCTGTTTACTTGTAAAGGTCTAGGTCTGTTTACTTGTAAAGGTCTAGGTCTGTTTACTTGTAAATATTTAGTGCTAGTTACTTTTCTATAAACATGCATGGCATGCATATGCTTATAATAGATGCCAACAGCAAGTCCTTAGAGAGGGGCGTCTTGAGTCACAATATACATGAATATTTAGTGGGAGGAGGACATTTTTTATAATTAAAATAAAACGTAGGCTATTTTCTCCGGACCAGAAAGACCGTTGTTGCCAAGCCCTCCGAATCGGGAAGCGAGATTTGCTCCTTGACTGGTATGGTGAGACTGGTACTGCAGCCAAAAATACCTATGTTGCCTTAAAAGCCTATTTTCCATTGATGGCCATTAAATAATGTGCCTCTAAAACGATTATGAATGCCGTACTACTCATGCAAAAACTATTCGTTATATCATGAAATGTTAGTGAGTTCAATCTTTTTGAAAAGTCACCTAGAGCACCGGGAATGACCACAGGGCATGACGGTCGTTTGGATTCGTGTACGTTCGTGGTGGTTCTTGATGGACGCTAATGCGCATGCTCAAACATCACGGAAATAATACTGAAATCAGGAAATCAGGAGAAGCATTCCGTCGTATGAATGAGCGCTTTCCCATTAAATCAATGGCCACCATTTGTAAGTGCCGTATCCAGTTCTTATCCATAGTTTATATGGACAGCACAACCTTTCCTATCTTTAATGTGAAATGTTTTACCAACAAATAAAAATGCTATATTACTTAGGGCTACCCTTTCTCTGTCTATTTTCTTTTTAAATTCCTGACCAAATGACCTTGAAAATAAATAAAAATCCATAATACAAAATAGTTCTGGGTTCTCTTCTCAGGCTAGAGTAATAGATATCAGAAAATATATCGGCTTCAATGTAGTTAAAAAAATCATTAGAAATGTATCTGAACAGACAACGTGTTTTAATAGGAGAATATAAGATTGATATAAATTAGAGTAAGAATATAAGAGAATATAAATTTGAATTAATCGCGTAAAAGAATCATATCACAAATTTTTTTATGTTATGTTATTCAGACCTAAAAAGCAGATTGACGATGTGTTCGATTGCGGTGGGATACGCACGCGTCGTCGAACCACTGTGGTGATGCTGCTGCTAGCTAACAGCTAGCTTCAACAAAATGACAGACTACGCCGAAGAGCAGAGAAACGAGTTGGAGGCGATAGAGTCCATCTACCCAGACTCTTTTACGGGTCAGTATTACGCCTTAAACATTAACTTAAAAGTGTTTGTGAGAGAGAGAGAGAGAGGGGGTGGGTGAGTGAGTGAGTGAGTGAGTGAGAAAGGTTGGTCAGCTGTTTGAGCCATGAAAGAATCCGTAACCAACAGTATGGCACCGAATTCATTAAAAGTCTTGAATCTGCTGTGTATTACATTGAAGCTGCATGTATTTAAGTTGTGGTGTGTAAGATCTAGTATCATAATGTGATTTCATTTAGATGCAAATAAGAGGAACATGATGGACAAAGCACATGCACACAGGCACCGTTGTGTGTGTGTGTGTGTGGGGGTGACACGGACCCACCACCTGGCAATTAAATACACACTAAATATGCAGACAGATACTGATTTACCAAGACCGTGTGTGTGTGTGTGTGTGTGTGTGTGTGTGTGTGTGCGCGCGCGCGCGCGTTGCTCAGTGCTGTCGGATGAGCCCACCAGTTTCACCATCACTGTGACGTCAGACGCCGAGACAGACGGAGAGAGTGAGTACACTGTGTGTGTGTAGTTTATAATCATGCTCGGTCCACGCAGCTACAGCTGAAACACATGCTGATGTCAATATAGTGTTGGAGTCATTAGCGGCCCACTCATGGTTAAAAGACAATCATGGATGGAATCTTTACTGTGTAAAGAGTGAATATTTGGTGATTTAACTGTGGACAGGCTTGCAGACACTACTGTTTTGTTTCTGCAGCCGTAGAAGCAACATTAAAGTTCACCTACGTAGAGAAATACCCAGATGAACCTCCGCTGTGGGAGATCTTCTCTCAGGAGAACCTGATAGATGCAGACACGGAAGATGTCCTGACATTACTGCAGCAACAGGTCTGTCCCTTGTCGGGCTGTCTGCCTGCCCTCTTCTCACTGTCTCTCTCTCTCTCCCTCTCTCTCTGTCTTCAGTTTGTGTCTTTTTTCATGCCAATCACTAACTGTGTGTGTGTGTGAGAGCAGGCAGAGGAGAACCTTGGCATGGTAATGATCTTCACATTAGTGACGGCAGTTCAGGAGAAACTGAATGAGATTGTGGATCAGATAAAAACCAGACGAGATGAAGAGCAAAGGCGGAAAGAGAAGGAGGCAGAAGAAGCGGAGAAGGTAAAGGAACCATAATCCTGCTCCTCATCCGCATATTCCATGATCACGGAATGTTAGAATGTTGGCTAAATTGTATATCCTGGTAAGATCCGGATTTGTACAAACTCCACAGTATGTTTTGCTCTGCACATCAGTGTAGACACTCTCCATTCAAAACCAGGTGTGAATAATGTTAGCTGACAATTGGACTGCCTTCAATGAATCAGAGTAAGAACTACATAGAGACAATTTGCTGAACACAGGCGCACCCTGTCAGCTCCAACCAATCTACCCACCAGGATGCTGATAGGGTGGTCGTTCACTTACCAGGTTCTGAGCGATTTTGACTGGAGAGTTTCCAGAACTGATGTTTAAAGCGGAGCAGATCGTCGAGGCGGAGCTTGCAAAATCAGTATGGTCGTACAGGGCTACATTCCCTAAACCAATTTAGATATTAGCCATGTTGTCATGTTCTGATCTGGTCATTAGGGCTGGGTATTGGGTAGGATCTCACAATTGGATGCTGGTTTGATTTCTTGTGATGCGATTCTATTTTGATGCATTGCTACATTAAAGGAGAAGTGTTACAAACTATTAGAGGATGTTCTATAGACGGCAGATGACGGTGTTTGGTCAACGAGAGAATGTTACCGTCCCTTTTTAACACAAAAAATAAATAAATCTTCTCCACCGTTCTGTGAGTGACAGGTGGCCTTTCAGGGCACAGTGGTGACTATAGAGAACTTCCTGGCGTGGAAAGCCTCATTTGAAGAGGAAGTCTTTGAGTTGAGAAGAAAAAGACAGAAAGAAGAGGAGCAAGCTGGGAAACCCAAACTGACAGGTACGCATTGGCCGTATCTGACATCACACCCTCAATCACTCATTCACTACAGAGACGAGGCTTTACCAAAGCTATGCAGGGAAACGGTAAGGGATGTTGGACAATTTGTAGCGAAGGAAGACAATTAAGAGATGTTTTAGAGCATCGCATAAAATTTATTCACAAGACAAGCCAGTCAGATGGCTTCTAAGTACACTTTGAGACAAAACAAGTCACTATGCATTATGGTACTTGCCTTGGAAGTAGTATGTTCCAGTTGCACATTACGTTTCCACGGTGATGTTGTATTTCCCTGTATTGCCTCATTATAATGTCTCATAAGCCCATGTGGTCAAGGCACCGGAAGGAATACAGTAAACTACAACAATGTTGTGAACTACATAAGGAATTGGACTGGCCACCAGGAATTCGGCAGGCGATCCTACATAGTGCACTAAATGACTAGTAGGGTGCTAAATGATTAGGAGAGTTTCAACTGTGGGCAACTGTATGCTAGTTTGGCCCTAGTCTGTGTAAATGTACGACACTGAGAGGAAAACCCTTCTTTCACCAGGCAAACAGCTGTTTGAGACCGACCACAACCTGGATACGTCTGATATTCAGTTCCTTGAAAATGGTAAGTCGTGTGTATCTTGTGTGTCTGTAGATTCTCAGCTGACCGCTAATTTCTCTGTGCTGGGTCAACGTTGGGCAGAGCTCTCCTGCAGACTGCATATACTGAGAAGACCCAATCAAACAGAACCACATACTGCAGTGATTGGCATCTTAGTTATTGGGGATAAAAAAAAAGTTGTTTTGGCAGAAAATCATTGACAGCAGTAGATGTGTGAGCTTTCAAGGTTTTACAAGAAGGAAGAAATATGATTTCTTACTAGGCCAAACAGTTATGGGCAAACATATTGCCCTGATTTTGACCTGTTGGTGGTGCTAGAGGGATTGGTAGTATAATCCAACATTAACACTAAAGCCCTGTTTTCAGTCGCAAGTTGCTATCGCGATATTTGCCTGCTTAATTTTCTCTGATTAGGCAGTCTTTATCCCTACTTATTGAAGGAATCTGGGTCTCAGTTCACCAGTTCCGCGTGTTCGTTTGATGGAGTTTAAATAGGAGGACACAATGCGTTTAA
>JAOEHI010014605.1:0-30671 GCA_025447815.1 Percopsis transmontana
TCTCTCTCTCTCTCTCTCTCTCTCTCTCTCTCTCTCTCTCTCTCTCTCTCTCTCTCTCTCTCTCTCTCTCTGTCCCTCTCTCCCTCTCGGCCAGGCGCTGGGAAGGCGTTGACTTTGATTAATGGTGAGCCGAGCTCTGCATTAAAAGCCAGGGGCAGGGAGTGGGGCGAGATAAAACTGGAGCAGAGGCGCGAGCAAAGGAGGGCTGGAGGGGGGGAGGGAAGGGGGGAGTGCAGGGCAGTGCTACTGATCACTGTCAGCGTCCTCGTCCCTGGGTGACAGTATAGGGGGCGGGGTGGGGGACGGCGGGCCGAGCCTCCCCCTCGTTCAGGCAGCAAGCACACTGGACCTGACAGGATCTCTGCACACGGGGCCACTAGGACATAGACTCCCACGTGCAGAGAAAGTGCAGAGAAAGTTATAATCCCATATTCAGAAGTGGCTCTCTGGATAAGAACGTGCACATAATGGGCTCAAGTTTCCGGACGGCGCAAGGCCGGCGGTAGCAGTAACGCAGACATAGAGACTATTTCGTTGGGCGCAAGGTGATTTTTCTCTCGCCTGGGCGTGTTTGCTAATTTCCCGGCTTGGGTCCAGCTGATTATGAGAACATTTATGGGTACCATTTCTACAGCTGGAGCCCTCAGGATCTCAGTTATCTTTGCAAATCTTAAACACACTGTGCTTAGCGAAACACACTGTGCTTAGCAGGGGGGGGGGGGGGTGCCTTGGTAAAAATAAAAAAAGCAGGCCTTTATGTGCCTCTTTTGGTTTCTCAGTGTTCCTGAATGAATGAGGGGCTGGCTATGGAAATACCTCCTCCTGCTCAGCCCCAGTTTTCCAATGCAGGAATTTCTGTATGGAGGCCCTCCCTTGGGCCCGCTGGGAACAGTATGTGCCTGTGGCTGGTAATTGATAATGTGGCCCAGGCAAGCTCTGTTCAGTGGAGCGTGAACCAGTCCGAGAGGCTGAGCTCCAGAGAGGTGAGGCCAGGCCCTCATGCTTCCCATCTGGGTAAAAAGGAGAGAGAGACAGGATGGGCGGTGAGAGATGAGAGACAAGTGAGGCAGGCTGGGTAGAATCCATTCATTCCGACAGTCTAAACAGAACCTATTCACTCTTTCAGTCTTTTGTGCTTTCATGTTCAGTTAAAGGTGCCGAAGGTGCTTGTGCTTCTTAAAATTGTCGCTACCCCTTTCAAACCTCTACAGACGAATTTGGAGGTTTTTTGCAATGTTATGAAATATTTTGTTGAAACTTAATCATGGTTTGGAAAAAATATCTAAACACAATTACTATAGCAATTTTAGCATAGCTGATTGATGAAAGCACTTTTCTGGAATAGCCGAAAAGTGTTTGATGTTTTTAGGGGTAAGCAGAAACGTGCAGGGAAAAGCAGGGCTTCTGGTGACTCAATACAAACAGTGATGGCATCATACCATATAACTAGCACACCATACAACTGAAAATCAGCTCATAATGATACGTAATGCCAGTGGCTTTATTATAAAAGGAAACTTCACTGTGTGTCTTTCATTAAATGCTTGGTTCAAACTAGACTAGACAGACTGTATCACTATACAATGTAATGGATGTAGAGGTTTGTGAATATGTCTCAACATTGACAATATGTATTTATTCATTTTCATAATTAAAAACTCTCTGTTGGTTTCCTGCTTAAGTGCAGGGAACCATGTTAGGGCATTTGTAATGCTGTGAGCCAAAGTGATATCAAACCTATTTTACTAATGGTTCTGCTTATCCATTATGCCTGATTTGGAAAGAGAGAAGGTTGGAAATCCTTGAAACACTTGACAAGCCCTATGGGCGCACCTATTTGAACAGGAATTATGTGAATCACTTGCTGTACTTCAGGTTGCCCTGGAGATGAGACTTGTCAATGGTCAGCTGGGGAATCCTGGATGATGACGTCAGCAGCTACTTCAGGGCCGAGGCTTGGCCAGGCGTGGTTATGGGTGCCAAGACTGTGATGCTTTCTCTCTCTCACACTCTCACTCTCTCTCTCTCTCTCTCTCTCTCTCTCTTCTAACGAGAGTCACGTGCAATTGCGTCTGTTCAACTCTTGATTGTAGCAGCCCGTTGCTATGGCGACAGCCTGTGGTGTCTCGCGTTCAGACCGGCGTTTCACAGCGTACAGTCTATTTAATTCTGCCGTGGCGAGAATTAACCTTTAGTTCAGTTCTGAATTGCTGGTATTGTTGCTAGACTGCTTCTGGTGTTGTCAGCGAGGTCACTCTCTTTTATCTGCGTCGAAATCTTCACTCATCAAACGGGCACGCGGTCAATAGACCAGGATCTCGTCAGCAACTCTCTTTGCTAGGTTTACGTGAAGTAAAATTAAAAGATAATTATAAGAAAGAAAAGGGAAAGGGACAAATAGAAAAAAGGAATAATACAGAGGCAAAAACTAAACAAATGATAACGTATACATACTGTATGTTTCCCAACAAGAAACCCTAAGACACGCGGGGCTAGGCCCACAGGCAAAATTACATAAAGTTGCGTGGAGCAGCAGGAGGGTTGAAGGGTGCGAAAAGGACGAGAATTAATTTTGCTTTCATATTGTGTTTAAAGGCACGCCAGCTGGGGTGTTTCTGCTATGTACATTTAGGGAGGTTTTTGGTTTCAGGTTATTGACTAGGGGAGGGGTTGCATTTCTGTCTTTGTTCAAGATAGAATTACCTAGCTTACTAACCAAATATATTTTCAACTAAATGGCTTCAGCACCCAATATTTTGTTACAACATTGTATTGTATTGTATTACAAATAAACATGAATACATATCAAACATAAGAGGGAGTTATTGTAAGACATCAGATCAATACCAAATAATATATCACATTATATATACAGTAGGTGCATGTGGAAAGAGGCATCATTCCTAGGAGACACACAAGTTGACACACACAACAGTGATTAACTTTATCTGCAATAATCTTATAACCGTAGCAAATACATTTTCAGAATCGTTACACTATTACCTATTTATAAAATCTAAATATGACACACTTGGTGTTTTATTTCTGTTTAATACATTATAATGCTTTGACATTGATATGGGCATCATTTCAACCGCATTATTTCCTGAAGAAAAAGTCACAAGGTGTAGTGTGGTCCAATCTGACGTTGATATGGTCACTAGTTTTTAATTTTCAATCAGAATAGTTTTCCAACAGTCCAGTGGCTACAAAGAGAAACTGTTTCAAATCTTTATCAGGAGTGACAATCCTAAAGGCTTGTCCTGGAGAGAGGAAGAGGTCAAAAAGGAGAAGTTGGCATAAGGGTTTCACCCATTCAAAACCTAGATTGTGTCTTTTTAAGTATAAAAAACCGGATAAATAGTCAAACAAATGCGACCTGGTCTGTTTCCTGAGGAATGTGTGGGCGGAATAGTGTTTAGGGTTTGTAAGATGCAAAACAATGTTAGGTGCCTGTGAGGTCCAGAGGTGTGAAGGGTGTTGGTGGTGAGTACAGGTGAGTGCAGAGAGGAACCACGAAGAGGCGACGATTCACGAGTCAGTGCTCAGTATTTAATCCAAAACTTAAAAAACACGCTGGTAGCGTTCAGGTGCAACTCCACATTCACCGACAGCCTGTATTCCCAACCACCTCATATACAAAGCCCTCCCGCAGGTGCACATGAGGAGTGATTAGTCGAGTGGAAACAGGTGCGGTGCTTGAGTGTGCAGGGTGAACGGACGGCAGCCGGCTGGTGGTCAGTACGTCGGCGAGGAGGAACGGGAGGGGGGCGCGGCTCCAGACGTTACAAGAGGGCACAGAGCAGATCCACCCCTCCTTTCTTCCTTTCCGAGGGACCACCGGAACAGTAGAGGGTGTCTGCTGGCTCTATTACTGCAATGAAGTAATTTTGCAGGTGCTTTTATCTATGTGATTTACAGCGAGAACAATGACAAGTATTGAGGTGCAGGTAGGTGTTAGGCATCTTGCTCAAGGATGCGTACAGGTAGACAGCCTTTTCCAGTGGTAGTCAACCGTCGAGAAGGGTTATCAAGATCTCAGCCCCGAATCCGTTGTAGGAGTTGTTGTCATTCAGCCAATCAGGGCTTGCGCTTTTCGATATTTCACCATAGATGAACAACATATATTGAATTTAAACAAACATCTGATGTATCTGCTCTATGACGTCTGGGTTGGTTCCAATTTCCATCTTTAAGCCATGTAGGCTACATTATGTAAAAGTCTTTCCTACCCAGGAGATGATGGAGCAGTGACAGTACGGAGGACAAAAGCGAGGAAATTGCCGAGCCTCTGGGTTAATTGACAGGCCATATGACTGCTGCTGAAAGGGAGAATTGACTGCGGCTCCGCTAAATCAATCACAATGAGAGACTAGATCTGACTCCAGAGGGAAATTTCCCGCCATAAAAGGCATTTAACATGTCATCGTGTCAACATGGCTCGAGTCTTTGCCATTTGTTTTATTACCGATAAGTTGACATGATTATCTCTGGGTAGTCTATGTATTGTATTGGCATGTAGCCAGCTCAGTATGAATGCATAAAAAAGAAGAGGCGTTAGTAGCAGGAAGGTGTCAATCTAGCAGTCTGTACATGCCCATTTTGAGCTCATTTCTTTATTTTGAACAAAATCAGCAGTTTGAGCTGTTCCCTAATGGTAATGAATGTTTTTTTTTCTCCCTTTTTATTCAGTAACAATACATGCTCACCTTTGATTTTAAATGCAATTTACTATTTCAAATCAACTTTTCAGTCCCTTTAATAGCTTCTGACACCGCTACTTGTCAGCCCCAATACATAGTGGTGCTGTGCTCAGTAGAGTCGTGCACCGCCTTCGGCTAGAGCAGACGTTAAAAGCTTCTTATTGCAATTCCTGCCCGTGTTCTGATTCCATGCTCCTCTTTTCACCTATAGCTCCCTCCATAGTTCCTATCATGCACCAGATCAGCTCCACCATGAAGAGCTTCACGTTATCGTGGCCACAGCCCGAGCAGCCCAACGGCATCATTCTGGACTACGAGCTACGCTATTACGAGAAGGTAGGCCACACATGCTTGTGTGTGTGTGTGTGTGTGTCAGTGTCAGTACAAACACTTGTATGTCTATTTTTGTTCCTTCGTCTCTCTTTATCTCTCCCTGTGTTTGTATAAATCAGCCTATTTGTGTGTGTGGTTACACGTGCGCCTAAGTGTGTCTCTTCATCATACATCTAGCGTATCGCACATCCCCCCCCCCCCCCGACAGTACAGCTCTTCCCCGGGTTGATAATATATTCTCTCACTGTGTTCACTTCATCTTTCCCACTGTTCTTTGGTTTCTGCAGCTGAAGTGAATAGGTTGACCCCTGCTCCGGGCCCACTCTACAGGCCGTCCCACTGTGAAAATGCATCGCCCTATGCGGGGGTGGGGGAGTGTGTGTGTGTGTGTGGGGGGGGTGGTAAGGAAGAGGTCGCATCGACCCGTCTGCCCCCAGCACAATGGACAGACATGCTTTATTATACTAGGTACTGACCTGGGCTTTTCTCGAGGCCTTGCCCCTTGCCGTAATGATAGGGACGAGACCAGAGCCTTTTGGCTGTTAGGCCCCTGCTTGTCCTTCTAAAGCTGATGACTACAGCCTGCTCTTTGTCCAATGTGCGTCATCTTAAGACTTCTCCACGACTCGGTTTGCCTTCGCCCAGTTTTACTTTATTGACACACCCCCCGCCCCAATATATTTCACCGCTGCACACGAGGCCTTTTGGCTTGAGATTTCAAAGATCAATGCACATAATTATAACTTGGAATAGTGGCTGTCAACCTTTGTATTTACAAATAGTAGCAGTCGGAAACTCTCGGCTTTCAGGTCATGGAATTGAATCTGAAGGCCGCGGCCGGGTGACACCGTATCAGCCAGACAGCTTAGCATCGTGTAAATACCATTCATACTCGTCCCCCCGTTAGCTCATGAATATCAATGAAACCTATTGTCGTTTATGTAGCGTGTCCTCGCCCCAAAGAGACGAGCGCGACGTAATTACAAATTAATGAATTAACGAGGATAAGATTGCTAATTGCCCCCGGTAATCTAGGTGGGGGAGAGGTTGGGCTCCTCGCCTCCTCTGGCCCATTTCACCTTTTCATATCCCCCTCCCTCTGTCTGTGCTAGAAAATACACTGCTGTGAAAGAAGGCAGTGGTGTGCATGAGTGTGTGTGTGTGTGTGTGTGTGTGTGTGTAGGTGTGCGTGCGCGTGTGTGAGTGAGAGACACACTGACAAAGTAATTGCTTGGTGACACACTGTGCAGCGGAGATGAGATTTCCGTATCGGTGGTACAATACTCTTCTGAGACACGTGATTTTCACCCTCACAAGGCCTTTCATTGCTTCTAAACAGGCTTCTCTTCAAACAGCTATCACAGTCCCAAAGCCCACTGTAGCTTGACATGCGTGTATATGTGTATGGGTTTTCTTGGTGTGCCTGTGTGCGTTTCTTCACCAAACCCGAGAACTTGACCTGGAATTCAAAACCGAACCATGGCAATGTTTTTTTATTTATTTTTTTTGGGGGGGGCAATAAATGAAATACATGTAGAACCGCACCATGGTTCCACAGTACATAACGTTAATAGCCGGTTTTAAGCCTGCAACAGCGTGATGACTACATCACAGACACGTTGGCTAGGTTTACATGCTAAGGTTACGTAATTTCTCTGGAACAGGAGGGGAATGCCATTTCGTCGAGGTCCCTCGATGCCAGCTCCCCATTGAGAAGCAAAAAAAAAAAGAACAGAAAGTTCTTCAGAGCCATAAAATGATGATGCAGTCTTTTAAGGGGGGTGGGAGTCGTAATACAATTTGTCTGCTTTTCCCGGGAAACATATTAGCCGAATATTAAAGCCATTACAATCCCTGGGCTTTTATATATATATATACAAATGGCCTTGATATCCACTCCCACTCCATACATTTCAGCGATGGCTTTATTAATCTCTGAAGTGTCACACAGTTATGGTTATATAGTTGATTGTCTCAGCATGCTGCAGCCAGCTATAGTCCTAAGCACTGCAGAGTGCTGTCTGAAAGGTACACACACACACACACACACACACACACACACACACTCTCCCACACACTCAATTTGCAGCAGGAACTTTGCTTTCAGACGTGCCATATTTTTACTGTCACAATATTTGGTTTGTTAACACTTGAGTTCAGTCATCGCTGAGTTTCAGCAGGCCTCCCCGCAAGCACAGATCCCAGGTTGGACAGAAGCACGGAGAAAGGAGAGATTAGAAATTTGGCATGAAGGGCTGTGGGCTCTGTCCCTCAACAAACCTCCTTCATTGCCACCCCCCACCCTCTCAGAGTAAGTGGTCCCGGGACCCTGTAATTTGGGAAGTGAGATGAAATGAATTAAAGGTCTGCAGAGGAAAAAGTAGAGTCTCATTCTCCCATTCTCTTTCTTTCTCCCATCCTCGGGTTTCCCTGAAAATAGCGGCACAGTGGAGGTCAGGCCCTCTATTAAGACTGAAGCCGAGCAGCCACTGGCTCTGGTTACTGATAGTTCTCTGAGTTTGTGTGTGTGAGTGCGTGTGTGTGTGTGTGTGTGTGTGAGTGAGTGAGTGTGTGTGTGTGTGTGAGTGAGTGAGTGTGTGTGTGTGTGAGTCAGTGTGTGTGTGTGCGAGTGAGTGAGTCTGGTTAGGCGTGTGCGTGCATTTTGTGAACGTCAACGGGCAGAAAGATGCGCATGAATGTTGTATGCATCTAAAGGTGTCAGCAAATATGTGTGTGGGTGTCTCCATTGTGGACTAAAGCCCCATCAATCCATTTGGAGAGCAAACACAAGTCCATTATGACCACATCTACGGCATGCCGACCGTGACAGCCACACACATTATGTGAACTTCCCTGTGCATTCCACACACCTGCGTTTTCTGCAGAGAAAAACAAGTAGTTGCTATTCTTTTCTTCTCTCTCTACTTTGGCCTTCAGACGAGACTAGGAAACTTCACACGCAGACACACAGGCGTGCAGACATGTTTAGATTTTTAGTGCGAGCTGTGAAAAGGAATTTATATTTTCTCCTGCAGACACACTTTGTCTCGTCTTTGTTCCTTTCTCGCTCAGCTTACGGGCGTTGTGAGTCTACAGAGGTGAATTGAATACATACAAAGAGCAGTTCTATAAAAAAAAATGGGGTTGGCGATGAAAAGAATGGAAAAATAGAGAAGAGGAGCAGAGCATTTTCCCAAGTATTTCCTTCCGTTTAATGGTCAACTAAGTGATGTTTTAGACCAGAAAATTACTCAAAACATACATATATACATAAAATGAATAACAATATTGTAAATATGTTTTAACCCATGTGGTACACTCAGCTGAGACGGAGATTTGAATATTTGAAATTTCTAGATACGCCATGAGATACTGTATTTTTAGATACATAGAGTGGATTGTGGGTGGGTTGTCATGTTTATTTGGGTGGGAATATCCACAGGGGCCACCATCTATTCTCACAATTCTTGGGCCATGATACAATACTATCGTGATACACCAAGATGCATTCCTCCTGTAAATTATCAAAATGCAGGACTCAGTTCATCTCAATCTCAAATCTTCCCTTTTCTTTTCTGTGAACAAAAGGATCACACATCTCAGCTCATGCCTACTGCATTGAACACATACACACACTGAACAGTGAGGTGTGAGTGTGTTGGACTACTGAACTTTGTGTGAATAGAATCAAATATCTCAACTCAGTCCTGCATTGAACACACTTATGCTGCCTTATAGGCCTCAACATAGCTACATTTTTCTTTCTTACAATGAACAGCAATGTTCACCCATTAAATGCTTTAATATGTGTTTTTTTTCTGTGTTTTTTTTCTGAACAATTATATTTGACATACTTCTCTTCAATGATTAAGACCCTACAGTGCCCTTTAATATCAGCTTCAAGCTGTCTTGTATTAGCATGCAGAAGTAATTACCATTTTTGTGTTGGATTAGAATTCATGAGGTAACATTAATTATTTGCATTTAGTAATAAAATCCATCTTGTCTTTGTGATTTAAATTGTTAACCCATGCATGCGCTTTTGCTTCCCCACCCCCCGGCAAAATATTTTAATCAGAAATTATTAATGCAAGTAATTTTCTTTATAAACATAATATTAGAATGTTCTCTCTTAAGCACTTGTTACATGGAAATGGAAATGTACTACATCTTCCTCTGTAAATGTGTGTGTACGCCTATGTCTGTGTCCGTGCATGTGTGTGTGTGTTAAGTATGATTCTGAGAAGACAACACATGGTATCGCACCATGTCTGTCTTTGCGCCAAGTGGCCATGCTGTCCATTTTGGATAGTTGGCATTTTTTTGAAACACACACACACGCACACGCACACACACATTAATGCATGGCGTGAAAGTGTGTGTGAGCTTCATTGGGCAGTGGAGCCTCTACTGAAGCGTGAGTGAAAGGTGTGTTTGTGCAGTCTACAGATGACAGGCCATCCTAGCCTACCCAGGATGCATTTATTGTTTCATTTTTCACCAATACACAAAATAGGGTTAGGGTTAGGGTTTCAGCCGGCAACACAGGGTAAATGTTTCCCATTAGTCCAACTAAACCAACGGATAGACCAGCCTACCAGCAGCGTTTCCTGGCTGTCACTACTGGCGTGGCATTTGATTGGCCGCTCTCCCACCTGCCCACCCACCTGCCACCCTGTCCTAATTTAGCACGTTAGGGTGCGGTTCTCCTAATCCCCATTTGACTGACAGCAGGAAAGGGCCTCTCATGGCTGGAGGTCCTTCCTGGCATGGCCTTTCATTGGCTATCTCAAATCTGTTGCACCGCCACCTGCTAGTTCATTTTCATGTGGCAGATGTAAGTGTGTGTGTGTGTGTGTGTGTGTCAAATAATCCCCGTTTGACTGACAGCGTGAATGGGCCACTTTTGGTCGGTAGCCTACTCCCTCAGGAAATTTTCCTCCATTGGCTTTTTGCCATCTGTCTGCTCACCTGTCCCTTTATAGGCACCAGATGGAGGTGTAGTTAAGAGAATTGCAGAAAAGGCCAATCACGACCTGAGGTGATCCATATTTACCCAACCGTTTCCATGCTGGTGTCAACGTCGACAACCCTCCCTTCCTGTACGCCTCAAAAGTACCCGCCGTACTGCGAAAACCCACTCAGGTGCTGCTGCAGTAAACGCACATTTCCGACTTATAAACTATTTATATGCAGCACCACGGACGGACGGCAGACCGGGCCGTATAATGGACACAGAGGTCTGGGAAATGATTAAACTCTATAAAGCGGTTACAACCTCTGCCTCATTTATGAACATCTCCTTCCTGTCAGAGAATGATGCCCTGTTGGGGTGCAATGTCCTCCCAAAAGCCCCGCTAACATTTGTCTTCATCAGCGCGGTGTCCAATAAGAGCTAATGCGATTGTACACATCATTATGGTGTGCGTGTCGTGGTATGGGTGGTGTGGGGCAAATTTCATAACTGTGTTTACCTCGTCTGCTCAATGACGGAGCAAGCGGAATGATTCAATTACACCGTATCGGATCGGATAATGATTTCGTTGTGGGCCGCCTCCCGTTTTTTGCTTATCTCTTCCTGCATTGTCTTCCTCACATCTACTCCTCTTTGTCTCCGCTCACGAGGAGGTGATGTTCTATTTCCCCTCCTCTCCCTTTATAATAGGTCAAGAGTAGTGCGTACATGTATGGTGGTTCAGTGTATGAATGTTTACAAAGCTTTAAAAAAAAAAGATATCCTGTCTCTCCCGTAGTGCTGTTTTACTGACACAACGGATTTTCACACCTTCACCCTTAGCCCCCACCTCGTTTCTAAGTGTGTGACTAGCTATCAGCAGCCTGCGGTGGTGGGTGCAGTGGAGGTGCAGTCTTATTTTCTGGCTGTCATATTCACTCTGGGTTATGGGAAGGTGACAGGCCTTAGTAATTACTGATCCTCTATAGCAGATACCTTCAGCAGCCTCAAACTCCACTGCAGTCCTGCCTGACTGACTGACTGACTACCTGACTGACTGACTGACTGACTACCTGACTGACTGACTGACTGACTGACTACCTGACTGACTGACTGACTACCTGACTAACTGACTGACTGACTGACTGACTGACTACCTGACTGACTGACTGACTGACTACCTGACTACCTGCCGGCCTGACTGACTGACTACCTGACTGACTGACTGACTGACTGACTGACTGACTACCTGACTGACTGACTGACTACCTGACTACCTGACTGACTGACTGACTGACTGACTGACTGACTGACTGACTACCTGACTGACTAACTGACTGACTGACTACCTGACTACCTGACTGACTGACTGACTACCTGACTACCTGACTGACTGACTACCTGACTGACTGACTGACTGCTTCGGGAGGCACACATACTGTAGAATGTGGAATGACAGGCAGCTAGCTGTTTACAGGCGTGTCCCTCCATGCATGAACACACGCGTACAATACATACAGCTCCCTGTGGCTGTGCACGCACAAATGCATACGTGCACGGTTGCACATATATACACACACACACACACACACACACACACACACACACACACACACATTCACACAACTCAAATTAATAGGATGTCATTGCACAGTGAATTTAAATGGATTTCTATTCCTGAAACAAACAATGCTTAGTGTGAGGTGTTATTGACCTGCCGTCATAATGAAAAGCTCCGCTAAGCCACAGTAGAAGGGAATGGAAAGTTCTCAATACAATGCTATTATATTAGTCTTCAGATGCAGCTTTTGCACTTTGCAATTTGTAAGAAAGGATAGGTTTTAATTTCAAAGCTGTGTATATGTGTGCATGAAGGAAGGAGACTGTGTGTGTGTGTGTGTGTGTCTTATAGGTGTGTTATGTGTTTGCAACTTGGCTCACGACTTGTTAAAACAGCCCTTCCGGTTGTAACTATGTTTATCTGCCTTTTTACATTGTTTATAGGAAGAAGGAAGCCATTTATTCCCCTCCACAGTCCAAGCCGTGCCGCTATTACCAGCAGAACCACAGTTGGCGTGGGACGGCGGGGGAACAGTCCCTGACCTGATGTGTTGTGTGCTTCCTCTAGGACCATGCTGAGATTAACTCCACCATGCTGCGGAGCCAAACCAACACTGCCCGCGTGGAGGGCCTCAGGCCGGGCACAGTCTACGTGGTGCAGGTGCGGGCGCGGACCGTGGCTGGTTTTGGCAAATACAGCAGCAAGATGTGCTTCCAAACCCTCACAGATGGTAAGGGTGTCCGAGCCAGGAGAAAATGTCTTCGTTTCATCCCCCCAGAACCCCTTCTCTCCCCCCCACCCCCCTCCAAAATCCCTGCATATATGTGATTAGGTTATTAGTTATTAGAAAGTGAGATATACAACGGGAACCCATTTATGAATGCATTTATATTCTACAGCTAAATTAATTGAATCCGGGGACGAGTATTGCGAGTGCATGTGTGGGTGCTTTGAGTACGTTCAGTGCCCAGTGTCTTTTGTTTGTGCAACTAACTGTGCTTGATCCAAAATGCTTAGCTAATTGTTTTGTGTGCGCTTGTGTTTTTTTTTCTTTCTTTTTTTTTCTTTTTTTTTCTTCCAGCCCTTCTGTTGCTGGAGAGCCGTCCCAGAATGCATAGCTGTGATTAGTGGTTGATGCGATTAATTATTCGCCATCGGGGGTTGGACTGAAAGGGAGGGGTGGGGCAGGAGACGGGCCGCAACACCTGCTACACTGGCTGGATTTGGACCCATGTTTATGTATAGAGGCGTTTGTACAGTGACGCCACGCCCAAACCATATAGTAGGTGCAGGGTTCCACAATGCTTAATTACATACTTAATTAGTATACAGTGATAGAGTCTAGATGGGTTTGACTGTATAACTTGATTGTGACTGGCCAGAGTGCTGTTTTCCTGGGCCGTATTTAAAGAGGTAGTGTAAAAGATGAAGGGCTCCAGTGTCCGGATGGCCCAAGGCCGGCAGTAGTGCTAATGCAGACGTAATGACAATTTTGTTGGCCAAGGTTGATTTTCGCTCGCCTGGGCGCATATCCTAATTTCCCAGCGCGCCATGACAACGCTTGTGACGAAATTGTCATGGGGGCGCAGTAGATGGTGTGTCAATCAAAATCAGGTGGCACAGTGCTAGTTTGGTGTCAAATAAAACCAAATATTGCGCCAGCGTCTCCGCCTGGTCAGACACAGGCGTTGTGTGGTAGTTTCTGGGATTTAGGTGAAGGTGCACTATGCACAGACTTATGCAAATTCACACACACCACATGTTATGTTGGCCTATTTCATGAATAATTTAACTAATGACTACTGTCCTTAGCCATATTAATCACAAAACAAAATATATGCACATTTTTGCAACTGTGCACCTCCTGAGCAAGGACATCAGTTTTGACAGTTTTGACAAGATTTTCTGCCGGTCTGGACTTTCGCTGTCTATCACGAAATTGGCAGTTCACCGTGACAGAGAGTGTGCTGCTGTTAAAGGGAATGAGAGGAGCTGATTTGATTGGCCATAATCGAAGACAGCCCCCACCACTCCTACTGATAATTTATTCATTCTAATCCAACCATTTTACAATTGCGCTGCCGTTCCAGCCAAATACCACCACCGCCACATGTCCTGAAATTAGCAAAAAATAGAAACTAGGGCCCCTAGAATCATAACTTGCATAAGGGCTCATAAGTCTGTTTTGGGCAGTGTATTTCCATATGTAATATGCATAATACCTGAGCAGAAATGTTTTTTACTCCAATTACCATGACAATTCTCGTTGAACTTTTAGTGAGTATGAAATATGAATCTGACCACATGATTGGACAAGTGTAGATACAGTGTGCACGCAGACACACCCACATACAGTATGTACACAGTGCAGTGTGTACACGTCAGGAAGGACCTGTCCTTGCTCCACTCTGCCCCCTCTGGCCAGTAAATGTACAGCAGCCCTTGCAGAGGTAGTAATGACGGTAATGAGGAAGATGATGATGGGGTGCGTCTGTTTTACCTGCAAGGAGCAGATGTAGGACCTCGCACGCTCTCCCTCGCCGGCGCTAATTATCACACACACACGTGTGTGCGCGCCCACGCAAACACTGTTCCGGTTCATCCGTTGGCTCGCTGCCACGGCACGACAGTCGTCAAGGCAATTAGCGACAGGCGCTCGAGAATTGACAACATCACACCAGTAGTACCACCTCAAACCCCCCCCCCCTCTCTCTCACACACACGCGCTTCCCTCACCCGGCCTTGTTGAGTGTAATGTCTCCTCTCTTTTGACCATATTCCTTCTTCTCTGCCTCCCACCACTAAACGTAATCCCCTCTGTCATCTCGTAGTCACGTTTCCGGACCTCCGCGCTCTGTCCCCTCCACTCCTCGAAAAACGCAAACACACATAGAAAAAGCCGAACAGACATATACACACACACAGGCAGACGCGCTCAACCGCATGCGATTTGATTGGCAGGTGTGATGAGAAAGACATGATTGGCCCATCAGCAGGGTGACTTATGTCACAGCTCTCCGGTTGCCTAATAGGCCGAGGCACTGATAACTAACTGATTGTAATGGAGCCTATTTACTTCTGGGAGAGTGTGTGTGATTTCTGTCTGTCAGGGAAAATCCAGATTCTCATGCGGGGTGAGCAGGAGATTTATTCGGACCTCTCACACCCAATATGCGTCAAAAGAGGACAGGCCAGTACTGCCTGAAAACCCCCGGCATCTGGAACATTCTTCACAGGGTTTTGGTTGAAGCCCATTTGATAAATGTGCAAGTTTAAAGTGTGAGCACTTCCTGTCACATTTAGTTTCTTCAAATATGCAGGCTGTGCGACTGCTCCCAAAGATGCGTTAGTTCTCCCTTTATCACTTTAATCCAATAGGCCCCTTCTGCACAGAGGATTGGATTTAGAGGCGCCTGATTTGCCTGCAGCATGCTAAAGCTTGAGTTGCTGCTACCGGCGCCACATATGAGAGATGACAAACGGAGAGATGAGTGAGGAATCTGCTGTGTGGTGTTTCTTAGGGTAGTCATTTAGGCTCTCCTTCGAACTGGACTGAACGTTATTCACTCCCAGGCTGCTACAGGGTGATTCTGGGGTTATACATTTCGGACTGGACAGTTTTGTTCTACAAAACGTTTGTGGGTGCCCTTTGACGTCCGCTCACAGCAGAGAAAGCAGAATGCCAGAAGACCATCTTTCTCTTTTCATCACCTTACCTAGTCCCCTCGACCTCGCTATCTCTCTCACACACACTCTAAAGCTCACTCAGTTCAATTCCATTCACTTCAAGCATGCTTTAATGGCACGAAGTACAGAAACAAATCAATGTATGCTTCATTGTTGTCCTGTCTCAGATTATGGCATTTGAAGATGTATTTGGCTGCTATACTGGCTTGTATACAGTCTTGATTTTCTCCTAGAATGTATTCCAGTTTTTAATTTTTGTGGAAGATGATCAAAGATTTTACTGTCACAACCACAACTCCCTGAACTCGTCCTTTTTGTACATGTGTGCCTTTGTGTTTGGCATTCCAGTCCTAGCCCTGCCTCTTGTGAATTGTCTCCTAGGTCTTTCCTATCCCCTATTCAGCCCTTGTGTATATAGTCTGTGTAGTCCCCTGTGTTAGTTGCTAGTTCGTCAAGTATTGTACCATATTTCAAGTCTAATTCTGCCTAATTCTGCCTGATCTCTGCCTTTTGGATTTATCGTTGTTTGCCGATTGCCTGTCCATTGCCTGTCCCTGTTTGTGCCTTTGCCTGCCATCATTAAACTCATTTGCTTTTGGTTTACATCGGTTAACTAGTGTCTGCTTTTGGGTCCTCTAACACGAGTTCTGAAATTTACACGCACATTTACACGCACATATATATCTATACACACAGCAATGTGTGCTGTCTGTTTAGGGCCCAATAGGTTTCAAATAGTTCCCATTATGTCTGATATTCCTCTTTTTGTTTGCTTACGATTGTTCTGGGCCAGATTAGCCGAGGGCTGGTCAGAGGTTGGGCCAAGTGTTTTGATTGAAGTTCTCAGACTAGCTGGCTGAGGTTACCCTTCACACTGGCTTCACACAGAGCTTAATAAATTGCAGAATAGCAAACCGTTACCTGAGCTAGAGACTATTACCAAGCATCATCATGAACTTCTGAAATATTACGTGAACCAAAGTGGCTCACTGAGATAATTCTCGTATTATTCCATTAGCTCACTTCCTAAAATATCCCTGATCAGGTTTCAAGTGTACAACTGAACTGTTATTGATCCTTTTCTATTCGTTTGTCTCTCCCTTTCCCTCTGTCTCTCTGTCTCCTGTTGTAATAACGTGAGTCTTGTCTGTCAGCCTTGCTAAAGCTGGAAGGCTTTCACTCAACACCTCTTGACACTTGTATATGTTTTCTTGATCCGCCAGTGTCGGCCCTTTGTTCGTACACATACACGCTGACTCTCCATACCCCACCAACACCTTCCCTTGTCTCTGTGTGTGTGTGTGTGTGTGTGTGTGTGTGTGTGGGTGTGTGTGTTTGTGCGCGCGTGTATGTGTTATGCAGATGACTTCAAGTCGGAGTTGAGGGAACAGCTTCCCCTGATTGCGGGCTCTGCAGCGGCAGGGGTGGTCTTCCTTGTTTCTCTGGTGGCTATCTCCATCGTATGCAGCAGGTAATGACCCTTTCCTCCCTCCCTGTCCATATTACAAGTCATCTGCACGGCACCGAAGGACTAACGCCGCCGCTCGAGGTGAGACCGCGACATCTGATTTATTTCATTTGCTGCACTAGCCATGTCTTCAGAGCCATAAATCTTCCTGCGTCTGGTAATGCAGCACATCTGTTGTCTGACACCTTTTCCTTGAGACAGATGAAGGACTAGTTAGATATAAATTGGGATATGCGAGCGCTATAAATATGTATGCTTTGAATCGCACTGGTTCATAGCAACTGTCTCGGAAAAAGCGATTGGATGGCGAGGGGAACTAGGTCGGACTTTTCAAATTGAAACTTGAATATTCACTTCTACAGAGATGTAAAGGTTTCTTCCAGATGGCCTGTTATAGTGTTGTTTTCAAACAATTATCATGCCGTCATGTTGTCCTGTGTTTCAAAAAGTGGCACCAGAATGTTCTGCGACGCTGTGTGTTACTTTGAATGGTGTTCATCAAACAGCCAGCGCTCTTTTGATGCTCAGGCAGAGGAGACACATGAAAAGCATGGCGATCCAATCTGCCTCTAATTAAAAATCAGCTCATTTTCATACGCTTCATTTTCATCACTAACCCTCAGCAACTGATTCAATTTCAGCCTTGTCCTCTTCGGGCCACGCCGAGGCACACAGACAGTAATAGGCCTTCGCTTATACTTCCTCTCATCCTGTCTGTATATCTATATATCTTACTCTCTGTTTTATGTCTCTCTCTCCCAGGAAAAGGGCTTATACTAAGGATGCAGTGTACAGTGACAAACTGCAGCACTACAGCACAGGGAGAGGTGAGTCTAGCGTCTAACTGCCGCTTGAAGCTAATGCTCTTTTAGGCAATCATTTATCCAGAGTCCAAACCTTGCATTTTATTCCTGATGCCTTAATTTTTAAAAAAAAATTTACATTCCCTGTAGAATGTGAGTGTTATAACCATAACCGTAACCAAAACATTCATTTTAATTTTACATTTTACACCTGCTACCTTGTGGTCAATTCCAAGTCCATTTATTTCTTTTTTCAAACAGCTCCTATTCTGCAGTCTTAAAGGGACACTTCTCGATTTATGTATACATTACCGAAATGTTGATTTGGTTTGAAACTAAGCAAGTGTATACCCCTCCTCCGCTTAGTCAGTGCTGAGTGGCTCCTTCCTCTCTACTCCTCCCCCTACAGAGCTCAAAGTCTCACACCATTTTCTATCCTACAGCTTGTATTCTAAACATAAATAGCGAGCTATGGCAGGAAATTGGTGATCCTGGGGACGCTATAGGAGTGTACCTTTAGGTATCGGTAGCATGGACATGAACAGAACATAAAGCAAAGAACCTATTCACAAACACACCCATGTGCAAAATATAACTTTCTCTCCTGCGCTCAGTGACATTGATTGACACTCATGGACAGATAGCTGTAATTCATGTCATGTTTTTAGCACTCTCGGGGCACTGAGAAAAGCTTAGAGGGACACACCTACACACACATACTCGCGAAAAATGGTGTACGAGTTTTGTACCTCAAATGAAAGCCTTATGTAGTGCCGACCCAGCAGTCTGAAAAGGGGCTCACTCGAGGGGACAGAGTTTAGTTGAGCCTGACACAGCAAAGCATTTCAACAGTTACTTTGTGTCACGGCTACAGCAGTGGCAGCCGGGAGCTCATTAAAAAGGCTGTGGGCAGAAGAAAGCGGCTTTGCTTTCGTGCGTGACAACTCTCAAAAGAAGCATTTCTGTCACGGGCTAACTTGGGGGGAGCAAATGCAATTAACATTGGTATGAATAATAAACAAACCATGTGATACGCTTAAAACCCTAATCATAAAAAAACAACAATTTAAAGCGCACTTAAAATAAAGGCAGGCACCTGTTTAGAAGTTAATTCTCCACCAGTCATGCCGTAATCTGCCACCCCAAAATACATTGATTTGACTGGAATTTTTTCTAATTGCAGTGTTCAGGACAACAATAAAAGAAGGGCCACTTTTCCAATTGTCTTGCTTGAAACGACAAAAATGTGTTGCTGGCTTTCGTCTGCTGTTCGAGCTGCTGTTTGCATCATGAGTGGTTTCTTTGTTGATTAGTTCACCAGACAGCAATCGGTTTCCAGATTTGGGTTGTCCTCGGCTGTGAAAGCGAGATTAGAAAAGCCTAGCTGAGTGGTCAAGAAGGTCAGACCAGTGTAGAGGTCACCCAAGTACTATCCCAGTGGGTAAAATGTGCTACTAGATTGACTGGAATTAAAGCCCCTGTACAACAGGTCTACAGCACCTCTAGCTAATTTCTGCTGGAGTGTGCATCACCTCCATAAATAAGTAAAATAAATTATGCAATATAATTTCCTTCCTTTGCATGAACCTCCATTTTCCTGATAGAATCTATGTACAGTAACTGTGAAAATGATAATCACCAATGACTCATTTTACTTTCTATAGCAATGTGACTGCTAATCCCATATGATTTTTAGATCCCTGCTATGATTTAACCACTAATAATTCTCAGTGTGTGTCTGACAAATGATTTATTCACATCAAATATTGCATAATTAGTTTGCTTTTACGAAGGAAACTAAACTCATTATGTTGTTAGAGCCACAGAGGAGATTAGCGAATGTCTTGGACCCACAAGAGATAGGAATATTTTCACTATAGGCCTACAATTTACAGTGTCTTAAGTTAATTACTTACTTGATCACCTAAAGCAGACTATTTATATAAGTAAAAACTGTAATGTAAACACATATAGAATTGAAAAGACAATTTTAAAAGCTATAGCCTATCAATAATTACATTTCCAAACATATAAAATCCAATAGTTTATTAGTAATAGAGACTGTAAAATTAAAGATAATGACAAACTAAAGGAAATACAAGAAATCTACCTATTTTTTTCGGAAAACAATACTATACCCAAGAAAGCACTCGAAGCATTGTTTGTCTTTAGGCTATATGAAAATGCTATTTAGGTGGACGACAATAAATTTAGTTTAACCCATTGCTGGGAATTGATTACTGTAAGCATTAGTGCCATGGGGTTGATTTGTGGATACATTAGGGCTGTCCAGTTAACAAGCAAGGCAGGCAAATAGAAGCCTAAATGCTGGTTGTTGGTGAAAATAACATGGTTAAGTGGAACATACTATATGGTAATTTATAATGCTAACAATCTAAATGCTCCAATCCGTTTGGACAATTGTGTTAGCCACAGAAGGGGGTATACAACAGTATTACTTCAGTAACCACTAGTCGATGCTGCTCATCCTTCCTTAAAAAGGCTACAGTTTTATATGTAGGTTTGGATATATTTGCCCTTTACATTTAAATCAAGGAGCTATGAAATATTAAAGCTGGGGATCTATTTTTTTAAAATCTGAGACTCATAAAAAGATGAGTCCAGTTAAACAGGGCTACACCAGAGGGAGGGAAGCGATAAACTGTTTGCAATTTAAATTATACATGAAAGTGGGCTCAGGTCTGTGAAACAGAAAGTAATGGGTTGATGTGTGTACGTGTACGTGTTCGCGTATTCCGCACATACACCTGTGTGTTGGTGTCCAACCCATCAGTGGAGTGAGCTGACATTTGTAAATAGGATGTCATTACGGCATGCAAAACTGTAAACTCCCCAATGGATTAACTTAAATCCAATCTGTATGGAATCTCTAATCAGTAATCACACTCACAGACTGGGTTCAAGGCAATTAGTGCAGTAACTAGAACCAGCCTCCAGTCAAAAGCGAGGTGATCCCTCCAAGACCAGACGTTATCCTCTCCGTGGGCCTCTTGAGACCTCTCTCTGTAGCTGATGCAAATGAACGCCGCAAATTGACTTGATGGAGAAAGGTTTATTACAATCATGGCAGCCAAGCTCTACCCAAGGGTGTCAATGTGGAAAACGACGACAGTTCTCGCCACCCCTCCCCCAATCCGGGAAACAACCCTGTCCTCCATTTCCAGACATCTTCAGTTAGTGAAGCTCACCTATCGCAAAACAGCATAAAAAGCCAGTTGATAGGGCGGTGGTTTTATCTCTTTATTAGCTCCTATAGGGAAAGGCTACAGGAAATTGGTTCCACTGCTATCAAAGAGCAGAGACTGCTACAGTAAGGGATAAGAGTAAAAAAATAAATATCTGTCTACATTTACATTTTCTATATCTCCCTTAACCCCCCTCACTTTCTCTCTTTCTGTAAATCATCAAACCACCATTTTGTTGTCTGCTCTACTTGAAGAACAGGTTTCTTTCTGTAAAGGTGCACAATTACTAATGGATGTGTGTGATTAGTGCTAATCCTAATTAGCCACTTGTTAAAGCTTTTCGTGTATGTATACTCAAGTAATGCTGTGTAACACTAGATACAATCTTAATACAGGAAAATAAAATCTCTGTGCTGTTCTGTAATGCTCACTGAGCACTTTGGTTGTTCTAGAACTCTCATTGCGAGCCGACATGTCTAACTGCCCCTCCCCACTCGGCTGCCCGACCCACTTCTCAGGCTCCCCGGGGATGAAAATCTATATTGACCCCTTTACCTACGAAGACCCCAATGAGGCCGTCCGCGAATTCGCAAAGGAGATTGACGTCTCCACTGTCAAGATTGAGGAGGTCATCGGCGCAGGTAAAGTCCATCAATGTGTGTGTCATGTGTAGGCTACAGTACATTTTTATAAAACTTTTTTTTTTTTAATCTACGGTCACTTTATATTTTATTTTTCTACAGTCACTTTATATTATAGTATATTATATTTCATACTTTTATACTTTATATCATATATTATACTTGATATTTTATACTTTATATATTTTATATATTATATTTTATATTTTTTTCTAGGTTTATTATAGGTTAATTCTAATGTGTGTTTAATGTATGTTTGCATGCTGCTACTGGATGCTTGAATTTCCTTTGGGATCTATCTATCTATCTATCTATCTATCTATCTATCTATCTATCTATCTATCTACATGCATTGTTATGATTATGAATCTATCAATGTATATTACATGTTACACTCACTCTACCTAAAGACCTTACAAAGCACCCTTTGGCACTCATTTAATATGGGAACATATCGAGGCCCCAAGTCAGGTGCGGTAGCAGCATATAGGCCAGCTGTCCAGGGACTTATAAGTGACAGAAATAGCTCACAGACTCCTATCCCACTGTGGTCTGTCTGGGTCTTTAGAGCTCACTATCATGTGTGAAACTACGTTGCTGTATCATTTTCCTAAAGAGACGCATGGGAGAGTATTCTCTGCTTACCTCTGCATCTTTTATATGAGGGGAATAAATTACTTTGGTAATTACCAAAAAAATCCAGGAAACTGGAGACTACAACAGCTCTGCCATGTTGTTTTTGTTGACATGTTGTTATCTCTTGAAATAGTGTGTGATGTACAGTCTTTTACTAGTTTGTCCTTTAGCAGTGGGACAGGGCAGAACTTGTTGACAGTGTGGAGGACGTGCTGCTGTTTGTTGGTTCATAGTACAGTTGCTGAAATACCCACGATAATGAATGAGAGCGGTCCTGGAATAGCTCCTGCAGACCGGTCCACTCTGCAAGCAAGGTGTGAGGAGGTGACAAATATAGGGAAGGGGTATGGATACAAAGAGTGCCTAGCTAATTAAAGATTTCCGTTTTTGTTGATTTCCCAGTGTGGTTCCTCTGTGGGACATCGAGGTGGTGATAATTAAACAAATCAAGATCTATAACACTCTGGAATATATTTCTGCCAAGGGATAAGGCATACAAATTAGCTTGATAAACAAACTGATTTAGATCTCGTAAGCGTCTTTCTAATACACCAATCGTTTCTTGTTTTTTGACAGTCCAACCACTGTGTGCCTCTCTGTTCTTTTCCCTCTAGGTGAGTTTGGAGAAGTGTACAAGGGTCGCCTGAAGTTGCCTGGCAAGAGGGAGATTTACGTAGCCATCAAGACCCTGAAGGCGGGCTATGTGGAAAAACAGAGGCGGGACTTTCTTTCTGAGGCGTCAATCATGGGCCAGTTTGACCACCCCAACATCATTCGTCTGGAGGGGGTTGTCACCAAGAGTCGTCCAGTCATGATCGTCACTGAGTTTATGGAAAATGGCGCCCTTGACTCATTCCTCAGGGTGAGGGTTTTCAGGGAGCTACACTTGACAACATATAGTCACAATTTCGAAAAGGTCTTTTATGTAACATCCTATCTGTCTGGTGAAGTGATGTGATGACCTTGGTGTCAAATTTAGATTTTAAGACGGGAAATTTGCAGAAGTGGGGAACTAATATATTCCCAGATATTGGCAAACTAATAAAAAATGAAAGGTTAAACATAACAGGCTATTCAGTCTGAATACCCTCAAACTAGCAATGCAGATTAGCATTTTGAACCCATCCAACACAAGCAGAGAATATGTTCAAGACAAATTAATGTGTTTCACTCATTGTTAATTAGAGCATTTCCACAGTAGTCAGCCCTTTTCTCTCCTACCATTTCTCCGTTTATGCCTGGAGCTATTAATGGGTTCTTTGCTCTTTCTTTTGTAGTTGGGATTGAGCAGACCCGGTTAAGCAATATTCAACCATCTTTTTTTTCCCCTCTTCAATCTCATGGATTGGTGTTCCGGTCTACTTTGATGTGCGGCTGGAATAAAGGGACCCTTTGAAGTTGGCTTTGCTAGCCGCCACATCCGACTTATGTTACTATCGATCTTCCCAGCAATCTTATTTGTTAGCGTGTGTTGGTGTTCAAAGCTTGCTCCCCCGTTCACACATGGGTGATGCCCATAGAGAAAAGGATGTTACTTGCAGATTTGGATGCTTGCATGTAAGAATGGAGCATTGCCCTTAAGTCCACAATGAGCAGCACTGACTAGAGGAATCCAATTTGCTTATCTAATATTTGTATAGCCTTGCCAGAGACAATAAAGGGAATGAAAAGGAGAGACAGCAAATCAGACTCTCATTTGTGTGTTGGGGAAGCTTTAACAACAAAGGATTTAGGTGGAGGAATGGAAAATGGCCTAGAAACAAATAGCGAGAAATATCCACTTGAAGGAGGAAGTAGGTCACAGGAAGATGGCCGAGGCAGGTAGGCAGGTAGGCAGGGCTGTTTGTCACTCGGTAAATGTAAGTTTCAGCTGTGACAGCATGTCTTGTCTGCTTGTCATTGAGCCTGTCCTTACTTTCTGGCTGTGGTGACATGGATGTGTGGTTGAGATTTTCTAATCCTGGCGCAGTGCCTCACAGGGCAGGTCAGATGCTAGCTCTAACTCTGGGGACACCAAGACAGGTTGTTTTCCTTATAGGAGAAAATAAAGTGGTCTTATGTTTTGCCTAATAGCCAAACCAGATCCATGCAGCGAATCACAATATGACTTAACTGACTTCAAGCCTGGGAGGTTTACTGAAATGAGCTAGATTCAGTCAACAATGTCCATGTAACGCACAGAAGAACCACCATAATTACTGTGGTATAATTATCATTTAACGCAGTAACATTACCATTTGCAGAAATATCTCTATATCCCCCAGCTATCCTTACTTAATATTCTCAATAATAATATCTAAATAATACTGTATTTTACTTTTCCTTCTGTTGCGTCCATTAGCAAAATGACGGCCAGTTCACAGTGATCCAGTTGGTGGGGATGATGCGCGGCATCTCTGCTGGGATGAAGTATCTGTCCGAGATGAACTACGTCCATCGTGACCTGGCCGCGCGCAACATCCTTGTCAACAGTAACTTGGTCTGTAAGGTTTCTGACTTTGGCCTGTCCCGCTACCTGCAGGATGACACGTCTGATCCCAGCTACACCAGCTCTCTGGTGAGTTCTAATATAAAAAATGGTTAAAATGGGCAGATATGATACAATACAATACAATCAAACTTAAAGGTGTCACATATTGTAAAATTCTAGTTTTTCCAGTTGTTGTGTTGTTTGAAGGGACCTAAACAATCTGCCCAACATGTTATTTAACCTGATATTTACTCAATAAAATGAGTAAAACCAGATTTGGCCCCAGGTTTGACATCGTATCTGGATTGTAAGCAGTCATCATATCCTCCCACTCCCAAAGTTTGTCCAAAACGACATTGAAATTGTAATGATATTATTATATATACTGTAGGCTATATGTTTATTTATTGAGCAAAGACTTGTCACCTACAAGCTTGGAAACAAGCTTTTAAACTCCCACAAGCCTTTAAACCCAGCCTGTCATTCTCACCGCATTTGCCTTCAATCGGCATTTATTTTATCGTTCTCTCTGAAAACCTTCAGTAGGCTACCTTTTTTTCATTATAAGCTGTCTCCCTCCTATTTCTCCTTTTTTTGCCTTCATTCTGCAAGTCCAGGACAGGAGGACAGTCTCATCTTCATTAGTGTTGAGACAGGCGTCCTCGGGGAAGGCCCCTCACTTGTTGACATGCCCAGAGTGCAGAGAAACCAAAGGGCACTGTGTCTCTTTAAACTGACAGTTCCTCTTCCCCCCAGGCATTATGGGAGGCATTGGCTTCTCATTAACACCTCACACACAGATCTGTAATTAATAGCAGCTATCGTTAGTTCATTTTCTACCTGTCCTCTACCTAATTCAGAAAACACTCTCACAACCTCACCAACACAGTACAGGCCATTAGGACTTGTCACATACACAAGCATGTTCGTGCATCATTTTTTTATTAGTTTTTTTTATTTACCTCACCTGAAACTGACATATCCCTTAACATTACAGAGGCTGGCTTTTGGACCTGATGCTGATGAGAGCAGACAAGTTGAAAAAAGACAAAAAAATGGTCTTATTCCAAATATACTGTAGGAGAAATCACAATATTGATATTGAATGTACAATATCAATGATGCTCTCTCTGTTTCTCTCTCTCTCTCTCTCGCACACACAAACACACACACACACTCACACACACACACACACGTACACAAACAAACATACAGACATGCAGACCCACATGCAGACATACACATACAGAAATTTCTTTGGGCGCAAGGTGTTTTTTTTTCTCTCACCTGGGCGCGTTTGCTAATTTCCGGGGGCCGTATTGGTACATTAGAGGTCAGTCAAAATCAGGTGGCACAGTGCTAGTTTGGTTTAAAATAAAACCAAATATTGCGCTAGCGTCTCGGCCTGGTCAGACCACATCTTAGTGCAGATGCAGGCGTAGTTTCCGGGCTTTAGGCAAAGGTGCACTAAGCACATCCCTATCCAAAAGCACACACGCCTCTTTCTTGTATGTTATGTGATCTATTTCATGAATAATTTAACTAATGACTGTCCTTAACATTTTGAATCACAAAACAAAATATATGCACATGTATCATGGTGGTTTATTAGAGGGGCCATATTTATACACTTGGCGAATGTGCACCTCCCAAACAAGGACATAGTTTTCGTCTGGACTTTCACCGTGGATTCCAAAATTGGCAGTTCGCCAAGACAGAGAGCGCGCTGCTGTTAAAGGGAATGAGAGGAGCTGATTTGATTGGCCGTAATTGAAGGCAGCCCCCACCACTCCTACTGATAATGTATTCACTCTAATCACACCCTTTTCCAACTGAGCCGCAGTCTCGCACACTTACCGCCATTCTGAAATTAGCAAAAAAGTATTGGCCACACCTTAGATTCGACTTGCCCAGTGGACTTGCGCCGTGCGCTTCCGCTTGCGCCCTGACCGGGAAACTAGGGTGCATACACACAGACACACACACACACACACACACACATACTTCATGTCCCTGGGGAGAGCACGGAGTGACAGGATGTAGCGGCACAGGTGTGAACAGGAAGTGTGATGGCATTTGACCTCACATCAGTTGGGCTCGGAGTTAATTGTTCCCAGGGAAGAGCTCACTTTGTCCTGCCGACCCCGGTGGCTAAACCTTGCTGAATGGATTCTGTTGAGCAACAAAGAAGATCAGTGCCTCTGTTGTCTGTGCAGCTGATCTTGCTGATTTAACAGAGGAGATGTTAAAGGTGGCCATCGGATTATAGATTGTGGTGAGCATTTTGATGTTGTTTAATGCAAACAAGGTCTCCTTTGAGGGTGTTTTCTGGAGAGTCAATAGAGCAGGTGAGGTTTTGATGTTTTGATGAAAACGCAGCCATTTTGATGGCACGTGTTCCACTGATTAGAGATTCAAAATGGTGAACTTTAAGGATTTGGTTGTGTTTCACTTTCGCTGACCGATAAATGATCTTAAAAGAATCCAGACAATATCGTTCTAGTTCCATGATCACTTTGTTGTATTCAGATTTCATTAAATAGTGAGAGGATTCAACAGGCCATTTTAGTTCTTCAGTCATTTGGGAAGTTGGGTTGTTGTGGAGAACATGTTAGCTTAGTTAACATGGGCTGGGTTGTGGTCCTTGTTGCCTAGTACATCATCCCTTAATTAAGGCACACATGGCGTCCTTCGCTCCTCGACCTCTTCAGCTTATGACCCGACACTGGCCAATCAGCGAGCAAGGCCGGGACAGCAGACAAGGCCGAGGGAATCGGGGGAAATTAAATTCAGCTGACGTGTGATGATTTACATCGCCATCAACCTCCTCCTCCGGCAAATTAATCATCTTTCCCTCTACTCCTTTTCTGATGTTTTTTCTTTTTTCTCCCCCCCAACAATTCTAGACACACCAATTACTGAGCCTGTGGTGTGATGCTGGATGTATGACTGGGAGGGCAAGCTGGTGATTGCGTTAACCCTGGATGTGGGTTCACTCCCGAGACATGTAGCACAGGTTCCAAACAGAAGGGGGCTGTCCTCCTCTCCGTTGTCTGCTTGCTGAAGGCAAGATTAATTAGGCTCACAGGACAATATTTGGGCTGCACTGGTTTCACTGAGATGATTTGTGCTAATGAATTGAAAGTGCTTTTGGTTGTGTGTGTGTGTGTTACTGTGACACTGGAGTTTTTATATTATTATTAATGATATGTTGTTATATTATTTATATACTAGAGCGTTCGTTGTTACAATTAGGTCATTTAAAAGATGGTTTTATCCAAACCAACTTGCTATTACATGCTGCTATTACATGGAGCAGATAGGGATTAGGCATCTTGCTCAAGGATGCTTACAGGTAGGCCAACTCTGGGGCTCGAACCCATGACCTTCTGGCTGGGAGTCCAATACCTAGACCACTAGACTATCCTGCCACCTTTTAAATTCCAGTTTCATTCTTTAATGTCATGTTTTTGTTCATTCATTTTGTTTGCTTGACCCCACAAGTCTGTCCTAGTACTGTATACTGGAGTATATCAATATCAGTCATCTAGAGCCACCCCTCCATCCATCTATCCATCCACCTATCCATCCACATATATGTTCCTTCCCTATCTAGCCCATTTATCAATTCCTCCATTCTCCATCTGGCTGTCCACTGCTCTTCACCGTCAATGCTTTCCCCTGAGGGACAGGAATGCATCTGGGAAGGTCATGTTCAGTGCCGTGCAGGCTGTGTTCGGCTGCGGCTTAAATGTGGGCAGTGTTTCCTAATGTGTGTGTGTGTGTATTTCTTTGACTGCAACTACTTTATTGCGTGCCTGTGGGTGGGTGAGTGCCTTTGTTAAGTGGAAGATAGAGGTCTATTTGTGGTCACCGGGATCTAGTGTACTGTTAGTGGGGCAGATGTTGGATGGATTAAGTGGGTGTGGGTGTGTGTGTGTGGGTGTGTGTGTGTGTGTGTTGGGGGGGGTTGTATTGTTTGTGGTGGGAGGAAGTGGATATGCATGTCATGTCATATCTATAAAGCCTTGCATTAGTGCTTTCCAAGCCTGGTGAGGCACAGGGATGGACTGTTCATGTGAGATGATCATACTAATATAAAGTATTCCATAATATGCTAGACAATTGGAAAAGTGAGTAACAGAATCCAGGTATAGTTATAACAGGAAGTCTGTCAAGTTATTTCAGAGTAAATTGTGGGGTCAGTCGGGGTCATAGCCCAGGACACCCCTGACACCCAGGCCAACCATTACATAGGTTTACATAGTAATGTTTGGCAATAGTCATTTTCCTGTAAAAAAGCAGAGCTGTTAGTAGGTACAGTAAAGTTACTGGGTTTTTACAATAGGTCCCTGCTTGTGACATGTACTCAGTTCCCAGAATCAGCCCATAATCGTAACCACAGTAATCTGTCTGTGCTCTGAGGAGTGACCGCGTAACCCCAAACATGTATGTACCCTGGATGTACTGTAGATTTCACTGTAGCGCATACCAGACATTACAGCCCTGCTGACTCAGTGTTGTCATTTGTTGATATACAATAGCTCAAACCAGGAGGCCACCTTTACTGTGCAATTTACTATGTACCTTTATCCATATACAATCCCTTCACAATGTTTTAATGCTAAAAAGGATTCAGTAGAATGTTGTGTGTGTGTGTGTGTTGCTGTATCATTGAAGGCTGACTGGTTGAGTGGTGAGGTCACTCAAAGTCAGTAACAAAGCCCATCTGTCAAACCCCTGTGACCTGAGTGACATTCTCTCAGCCTCGCTCCAGCGCTCACGCGCAGTCACACACGGTTGTGCAGCACGTTATTTCTGTCGTTTGTCTACTTTCTATTTGCATCCTCTCCCCAACGGCCCCAGCATCTTATGAGCTCTTTTGGCTTTCTTGCCCTCCTCGTGGTGAAATATTGATGCGCCCAGATTTAAGGGGACTGAATCTGAAAGTCAACAAGAGGAAGAAGGAGATGTGTCCCTTTGGTGCACCCAAAAAGAAAATGAAAGGGACCGTCTCCAAGTCGTGGGGTGCGCTGTTCAGGGATCTAGAGCCCGTATCCAGCAGGACATCAAACCAACCGCCAACGGGGGATTTAAGTTTTCTAAAGGCTTGCATAGAGTTGACAGTTATTAATGTTATAGTACAGCCTGTAGTTTGAACTTTTCTTGTGACTTTTTTTTGTCAGTGCTTTGAACTTTACTCTCAATAACAGTGGCAAATGTTCTCAGTCTCCATTTAATGCTGCATAGACGCATAGTCAAATTGAATAAACATAATGAATAATAAATACAAGAAAGGTATTGCCTGGATTGTAAAGGAAAATAAAATGAAAAATTACCGAAAAATTACTGTAGGTTAAGCTATATAGAGGTTTATAGAGGTTTAAGTCTATTTCTCCATAGTAAATAAGAAAAAGGAGTCAAGAGTTTTATTAGTATTTATATGTATTTTAAAAATGTTTTTGCTCTTAGCTATTTTCCTTAGCACAGAGGTCTTCCCAGGTGGAAAGCCACCCCTGCAACCTGCAGCAAGACACTGTTGACACTTATTCTTAATTCCACAGTGAGGACAGTGGACTGTTCGGTGCATCAGTAGGTTGTACTCTAATGAGCTGTGAACTCTTGTGTGGATGTAACTGCCTATTTTCTACATCCTGGGAGGGAATCTAATGAGGGTTGAATAAAGATGTCACCTGGTTATGCAGGAGACAAGGTCAAATTATTTCTAATATTAAGATGTGAGATAATAATGTGTGATCCTTGCTGGGTTTAATTTGAGTGTCCCTGTGGATTGGAGTCGAGGGCTCATTGCTGAGCTTGTGCTTGGTGTGGGGACATTTTGTTAAACAATTCTGTGTAGCAAAAAAATCAGACTTGCTCCCTTTCTTACAATTTAACTGTAGATATTTAGAAAGATCTGTAACAGCCACTGATATACTAGCCACTGATATAGTGCTGCAGAGGATTCCCCATTGAAAAATAAATTTCGCCCTCCAAAAATTTAATTTCAGTCAGTGTAATAAGAGGGGCTATTAAGATCATGGCTTTAAATTATAAAGCCACCGATTTAGCTGTCCCTCTCTCTACCCCCTTTCTCTCTCTCTCTCTCTCTCATTCTCATGGATGTCGGATGTCAGTCAACTCTCTCTCTCTCTCTCTCTCTCTCTCTCTCTCTCTCTCACACTCTCACACACACACACACACACACA
>JAOEHI010014613.1:12083-30654 GCA_025447815.1 Percopsis transmontana
ATGTTTAAAAAGCCTTTATTCTCACTTGGCTATGCAGTCATAACAATTAAAAACATGCCTACACGTATCAGCCATTGGGGCCTTCATCAGGTCAAGTCAAAATGGTTGCAAACGGTTTTTTGACTTTAAATAGTTATTTCTTGTTTGCTTACAGTTATTAAACAAAAGCAAGCACTGTCAATGTCAATAGGCTTTGCAAAAGTGGGTCTACTGTAATTGGAGGTAACACTGGAAGAGTGAATGTACTGTACGAATGCTGAAATATAGCTTTTCCAGAACAGCATATGCCAATATTGCTAAGCTTCTCAGTAGCAAAATGCTAATTTTTACTGATTTTTACTCCAACATTCTGACAGTGATTCATTCATAAAAGATATGAAAGGGAACTTTACAGGGGTGAAAATGCTAAAAGGCACACATGACGACATTACTCACTCTCTATACACTCACAGCCCACCCCACCTGTTCCTGTCACTCCAAAAGCCAAACCTAACGCTAACTGTATTTGAATTGAATTCAGCCAATCCCTCCCCTGGGGATGGACCCATTGGCTGGTGCATATTGAATAGGTCCAGGTTTGAAAACACAGAATAGAAAAGATGAATTAACAGCAGAGTGGCTGCAGGTGGCACGGGGTTGCTTGAGTAGGACAGCATGGTTTAATGGCACTTCCTGATAGCAGGTGGTCATAAGAGGATTTGACAATGGGGACATTTGTGATGCTTTAAGTAAATGCCAGACGCTGTTACAGCCACATACTGTATTAGTCATAACAATTACATAGAATCAAGTCATTGCTATATGATAATATCATATAACAATGATATTGTGGCAGTTTATTTTTCTGAATTTATAGCCCCTGAGCAAAAAGACCATTAGGCTCTCTCAAAAGATCTGCCATGTTTTTTTTCTCTCCGTTTTGTAATGCTCTCTCTCTCTCTTTCTCTCTCTCTGTCACTCTCTCTCTTTCCTAATTATTTCCCAGACAGTCTCTGCTTTTTAATTGTAATGAGGATTTTTACCACATTAAAAGGGGTTGCACAAGAGCACATTTGAATAATGTGGTTGTCTGGCTTCATACATGATAAAGGAGGTGATTGATTGAGTCCTGCCTTAAGGGCTCTTAAAGCTGTTGACAGCAATGATTAGTCCAAAAGCCAGCGGCTTACTGCTATCATATACATTATAGACATGAATTGATACACCTGTGAAGAGAAAACACAATGAATGCAGAATGTGCATTCAATGGCATGTTTTTTAAAGAGGGTACCGTAAAAGGCAACATCATATCCATGCTTAACCACACTGCCACATTCCTAAGGTACTGCAGCAGAAAGTTAAATTGAAATATTAAATTGTATAGTCATCTTCTCGAGACTGTGTGGGCATGTACAGACCCCACTTGACTGACATCCCCTTTACTCTGCCTATGACAGAGTGATGACTTACACCTTCCTTATGGTTCTTTGCTGTTTACTGAGGTCAGCAAATTTGCAGCAAACCTCTGCCCAACTTAAATTTGGTACAGAGAAAGACATAATTATCAAAAAGAAATACATTTTCAATTTTTAATGAAAAGTTGGAATAGGGATGGTTAGTATATGTACATATTTCGAAGAATGTTCAAAGGATTTACTTTTTGAAGAACTTTGAAGGTGAAGTTTTCTTTTCCAAATTGATGTATTAAAAAGAAATCTCCCCTACTCAGATGACGAAAAATAGATTACAAATAAAAATAATTATGGCTTGGGATATTTAGAATATAAAATATTACATCTGGGTGTGTCATATTTGAATTACAGTAATAAGATGCAGTGTGAATCAAAACAAGGCTTAATTTAAAGGGCTTTAGCCAGCTTTGTGAAGAAAACAAATTTAACAACAAGCATTTTTAAATAAAAGCCTTTCTCTGGCTTAGCTGATAACGCCGGATGGAGATGTGTTCTGCATAACAACGCCAGAACGGAACCAAATCCGCAGGGACCTGTCTGTCTTAAATTGTATGTTATTGTAAAGTAATGCAATGACAACATAATCAATCGAGCAGAGAAGAGGAGACAGACAGAGAGAGAGGGAGAGAGGGAGAGAGAGAGCAATGCTGCCACAGGGTGAGCAAACACAGACATATTCAATAATTCAACATATTCTGAGCAGTATATAGAGCCAGGCTTACTAGAATCAGGAAAAATACAAAATGAATAGACAGAAAGTGCATCCACATTTATTGGAGGAAGCATGTTTCCCTCATAGAGTAAACACAAACACAGCAGGACAGAAGAGTATGTGCTCAGAGAGCAGCCCATCTGGAAATGAGCGAGTAGGCTACATAGCGAGGTGGTCGGAACATGTTGCCACGGTAACCGTGGGGCGGGATGTTGTACGGAGAGGAGGCAGGGAACGGGGGGGTGGGGGGTGGGGGGGGTGTTTGTTCCGAGGGAGACGGTGGGAGGACAGGAGCGAGGAGGGAGGATGGAGGAGGCGCGTCTAAGTGAGAGAAGGCGGGGGCATTGAAGGGTTGGGTAGGAGGAGGGGGTGTGTGTGTCTGTGCCTCACAACAGGCGTTGGGGGAGGGGGGGGGCATTTCTTAAGACCCGAGAAGGGGACAAAAGACTGACAAAATAATGGAAGACTGAGAAAAAGAGAGAGAGCAAGATGGGGGATGGATGAGGAGGGTATGAAAGGTAGGAGGAGGTTGTGACAGAGCTGTTTAAAAGAGCCGAAGAAAGAGAAATAATCGCAAAAAAAGGCAAAAACTACAAAGCAAGCTCAAGCGAGCGACAAACAAGCCTCTGATTCTCTGGAGGAAAAAAGTCCGGTTGAGAGCCCCCCATTCCTCACTTCCAAAGATTGTTTTGTTGTTCTTCGCTAAACACGGACCTCTGAATCTCCTCCTCCGCTCCCCAACGCTGACAACAATGACACTTGGAATGCATTGCTTAGAATTGCTCTCGACAATGGACACGCTTGTCTGTCTGAGAAAGATGAACTACTGTGTAATTTACTCTCTAAAGTGACAGTGTGGCAGTAAGCGCTGTTATTATTATCGCGCAACACCTTGCGACATGTTGCTCTCACCGATGTAACTTTTGCGCTGTTTTTCTGACAATTTTTTACCAGTAACTGGGTTACAATGAAATGAACATCTAACCTCAACAGCCAAAGCATAAGAATAAATGAATATAGAAGCAACATAGATAAAGACGGTTTGAAAGAAATTAAACCCCTTCTAGGTCAAAAATTCGACTTCACTTACAGCCATGACTGAGGGACATAAGCATCTTTCTAGGCTATCATACCTTATATTTATTTTCTCTAGCAACAGAGAGATGTTCATACCTAGGCCTATAGCAAACTGGAGTATACGCCTAGGCAAGACCTGGAAAAATAGTAGGCCTATGTATTACACACATTCTGCTGTTAGGCTTATAGTGACAGATGAAAAAACAACCAAGGAGGATTTCTGTGTATGAAGACTTACTAAAACCTAAAGTTTTACTCATAAGGAGCTGTTAGGAATTGTTATTCTCTACAATGTTCATGACATTTTCCAATCTGTGTCTATGTTTTGTGACGCATCTATTAATCAGACATTAGATAATTATCCCGTGCAGATAAATAGCACTTTCCTGAATATGGGTCTAAATTTTTTTACACATTTTTATATGTTATTACCATTCAAGCCTAGTTTTTTGGGGGAGAGGCATACAAAGAGAAATTGTCATTTAGTGATTTATATTTTTATTTAGGCTATTCAAAACAATAAACTTTAACAACAAACAAAATACCCGAAAGTATCAAAAGCAATTTCTCTATTATTATATTACATTTGTAAGTTTAATATTATCTGGTTTTGTAACACATTTTTAATGCAAGTAGAAAAAATCCAACGTATGCAATATGCACAATGCAACACAAAACAACAAAAACAACAATTTGAACTTATTTGAACTTCAATAACACATTGACAGGTTCTGTCTGACTGTACTTTTGTGACCAGGCACTTTATACACAATATGGTGAGTGTCAGAGATACAGAACACCTCATTTATCACTGTGAGTGGCATGTCGTTGACTTCCAGATCTTAGGGCAGGGGGTGTCAAGCAGTGATAGATAGCTCTATAACAAAATTATCTATTGTCTGATCTGATGTACAGGCACATGACGGGAGCATTTCATTTAAATTTACTTTGAAAAATTTGAATATTTTGTCTCATAAAACTCTTTCAATGTCCATCAGACTATTTCAAACATACATGGTTGTCAGTAAATACAGTAGGACTTGTTTTCTGTTTCATTCCATTTGCACTTGATAGAAACCAGGGTTTACAGACTGGGTTTGTTATAGCCTTGTAATCTGATGGATTATGACTAAATTATGTTTTGCCTATGACAATATCTCCTTCATGAATTAAAAGCCATGGCAGTTAACCATCAACTAATGAACTTATGCCTACCAACCTATCAACAGCCAACCTCTATCTCAATGAAGAGCTGTATTCATCTTCGTTTTGCTGTTTAGCTGAACAACATCAAATCACCAGGCAAATAGACATGACTCTATTTTAATAGATCAGCCCTAAAAAGGCCATGTGCCACATTATGAAGAGATCATTTTAGAAGGATATGACTAAGGTTTCTGCATTCAGATCTTATGACTTTTCATAAAGAGGATGACTCACTGAGCTTGTGTAGTCTTCTAGTAGAGGTAACTTTTCATTGCTCATCTTCTTCTATCAGAGGATAAAGAGTAATTATCCACCAGATTTAAAATATAAATGGTTGATTCTTTCAAGCACGGTTTGCCAACGTTTTGGCTTTGCCAAATACACGTGTGAAATTGTGAAATTGAGTTTTCGTCCCTTGCTACTGATTTAAAGTTCATTTGAATGCTATTCATCTTTTCATGGCTTTTGAATGAATTAAGAAACTTTATGGGTTTAGCACCACAGCCTAGCAGACTTGATCTGGGTGACAGTGCATCCATTTGTATGTGATTCAATTTACTTCTATTCTCTACTGTATATAGTTTGTGTCTCCAAATTACTTTGTACTGGATTGTACTGGATTTTTGTTATAATACGATTCATTATTACAAATGTTGAACCCATTCTGCTTTCTTCACACCCTGAGAACCCCAATAGATATAAGTATGTGTAGCTCTTTAGTTTATCAAATCAACTGTCTATCTGCTGTTTTACTTTCTGTTTTAATGCTGAGCCATTCATGTGAACCCTTATTGGGAATGACTCAGGATTTGGAAAAGTGAGTATTAACAGCTAATAGCTGCTATAAATAATTCAGGCTCTAATTTGTTTCTGGATGGCTACCAGAATGTGTAATATATGGGCTCATCAGAAAGATATAGGAGCTTGTGGCTGAAGCTGATGGCTTGGTCTTTTTTAAAAAGTACATGGTGTCCTGGTTGCCACACTACTAAAACTTTGTGTCCCCATAAGTGAAGAAGTACCAAGTACTTCAAGAAAGTGGATGGACCACACTCCGCCATGTTTTTTGCACCCTTGACTAATCTCAAACCTTCTGGTGTTGCTACACTTGCTAGCAATGTGGTCACATTAGATTTTGGATCGCAGAGATTGGTCAGTCCCCAAGTGTGTTGAGAGAGTAATTTCTCTTCCTGGATTTTCCTCGGTTTGGCCAGTATTCAGAGGAAAGCTATACGGCCCGTTTTAAATGGCTCCATTTCACGATTTAGTACACTAATGCTCTTTCATGCCTCGAAAAACATCGGACAAATCACCACTCTTATCATTTTGTTGCATTTCACTCTGCTACGTTTTGTCCTACGCCTTTCTTATTCTCCAATATCTGAAATAATGGATTAAATAAGAGACTGTTCGTGTTAAATTGTCCAATTACAAGCTTTGCGCTTTTTAATTCTTTCTACTGTATTATAAACAAATTCATGGCTTTAACATAGATCTTGTTATGTTCCAAAGCAGAGTTATTAAATGCCAGATGCTTGATGTGGATGGTTACAAGTCTTATTTATAAATTACACAGTGGAAATCTTGGTATCTATTGTACTCTAATGTAATGATGTGCTGTAGCTGTAGCTGTTCATTTTCATTTTACAGCATATATAACTTTGCTGAAGTCCAATAAATAACACATTCAACACATTCCCTGAAGCAAGATTTTGCATCAAGTCATATGAATAAAAGCCTTACATGTAGGCCTTTTTCATTGTAATGAACTCATTGGGTGACAACTATTACAGTATATAATTTTAATTCACTAGCTATAAAGTAGAAGTGCTGATAGGTAGAATGAAGTGGCAGTACTTGGACCAGAGCCTAGATGTATAAGCATTCCGCTTGACCAGAATAGACCTACACTAGTTATGTCTTTGCCCCTTGACCTATAAATAGTGGTTGGGACTTCAACCTTGAGTTTAATTTCTTCCCTCTTGGTGAGTTTATATTGGCTGGAAGCCCTTGATGAATTATACCGAGTTTTCACATTGTAAATAATTAATAATTAAACAATAACTGTAAATAATTAATGATGGTTAATAATATATGCACTACTTTGTATGGTTTTATACACTGTGATACTACTTGATAAGGCCAATGTTTGGAACATTCTTTTTTCTACATATCTGTGTGATCATATCTTCTACAGCACAACAAAGTGTGGTGGGAACAAGGTGTCAAATTTGTCACCCACCAGAAATAGTCAGGATGACAGGTGAGTTATCAGTTGCCAGTTGAAAGGTCAAATAGGTTATTCAAAGGGATATATATAGTATTTCTCCCTACCTGAAGGCCCTCGATGGCCAGACGCAACATGCTAGGGGTCAGTTTGGATGCCTGTTTGAAGGTGAAGTTGCTCCAGTCGATTATTAGAATGAAGCCATTCACTTGCAGCTCAGGATCTTCAATCATAGATTCCAACGACAGCAGGATAGCCCTCAGTATGTCCACAAATGTGTACCTGAGTGAAAGAAAGAGGGAGGGAGAAAAAAGAGAGAGAGAGAGAGTTAGAAATCGGGTCTAGAGGGGTAACCTTTAAATACAGTACAGTATCAGTTAATGTGTGTGGTGCTGAAAGAACAGCGCCTGGATTCAGCCACTCACTACTCTGTGGAGGTTGATTTATACTCAGTTCGCTGAACTACTAAGATGTGTGTTTGTTTTCCAACTCACATGGACAATATCTCATTATTACCTGCTCTGGTCCCAGTTGGCTGCGAAAAGCACTAGAATTTTCCTCCCGTATCGGTCCAAATTCGACAGCACCCCTGGGAATCCATCCTTAAGAGCCTGCTTGATGCCCGGGTCCGTGGGTTTCAGGTTCTTGAACATATCCAAGTTCTGCTGCCTGTACTCGAAATACTGAGCCAGGAGGCGGAATGCCTCAAAGTGGTTGAATTTCCTCGCCCGCAAAAACCTCAGGATGAAGGCGTCGTCTGTCCTAAGAAAGCCAATGTCTGGTCGGGTGATAATCATGTCCCGGACCTCCTGGATGTCTTGGTGCAACGTGTCCGGGTTCTCTTTCAGCTCCACTTTGGCTTTCTCCAAGGTCTCCGGAGAAAGGCCAGCCTGTAAGTGAGTCATTGTGCCAGCTGGTGTCCTTTCACTGGCACTATACCAAAAATCAGATCCACAAATGTGATGAATAAAGCGAGCCACTTGATGCGTCACGCACAATCGTATAGCTTTGGATGATTTATTTTTACACTTTGACTATTTGTACTTGACTAATGTAGGCCTGTGTAAACGGGAATCCACCCTGAATAGGCGAGAGGCTACGATCGCACTTGCAACAGCACAGCGCAACATATGTGAGTGCCCCACTTTAGGGACAGCAACATTTGAAAGAAATCCACCTGTGTCCTGAATAATTTAAGTTTCTCTTAGTCCACAGGGATAGATCTCGAAACTCGTTGGGTGTTTAGGTTTATTACCAGAAGTAATGAGCGAGATACAGCGGTTTACCGACAGTACCCAACCTGGTGATGTCGACGGCCTAACCTGACAGCTGAGAGACAGTCGCTTGCATCCATCTCGTCCCCCTCCAGCCAAGATTCAACAGCGAGAACCTTGCACCCACTCTCCCATCTCAAAGCCAGAGCCAGGCAACAATGCGGCACCCTGCAGCAACTGCCAGCATAACTCCCCTTTCACAACGCGTTTCCATCCGTGGTTAAGAAGTAAAACGCTGCCTTGTGCCACCGATCAGATCCGAGAATTCAGCGCGTCAGGCGGTCGTATTGGCAGAATATTCCGTCGACATCCTCGCCCTTCTCTTTTCTCTTCACACACCCCCGATTTCGCGTGCGGTGCCCAGGTAGGCTACAGTACAGTAGGTAGGTAGGCTACACTGTTGGGTTTTCCCTGCCCTGCTTACAGGGGATGATGGGGGGCGGGGGGGCGAGATTTACGTCAGAGCTTTTGTCGCCCCTTGTGTGGCTGGTGAGAAGTAGTCTACCAAAAAAAAAAAAAAAAAAAACAGGGCTCCGGTGGAGATCCGCACAGTCTGCCCGTCATCGGAGAGAAGGAGAGAGGGGGGGGGGGCAGATGAGAAGAGGGGAGGATGTGGGGGAGGAGAGGAGAGGAGAGGAGGAGCGGGACACACGTCCTTTTTTATCGCATAGACTATCCCAGAGGGTCGGCACCTGCTTTTTTACTGGCGGGGACCAGGCGGTGGCCGGTGGGGGTGGGGGTGGGGTGGGGTGGGGGTCTGGGGATATGTGTGTGGGGATCTCTGTTATCGGGTCGTTTCACTTCCTAGGCTTTATTGATGCTGTCTCTCTCTCCTTCCCTCTTTAAAGGGCAGGCCGATAACAACACGATCAGTAGGCCTACAGTAGGCCTATAGGTTTATTTTAAGACCACGTGTTAAAGGCTACAAGCCTGCAAGGCACGTATAGGCTAAGTGATTCTGCCACTGGTCACATACACTGACATACGTCCTTTCTGCTCTTTTGTGCTTTGGCTTGGGTCTGTTACTCTTCGGGGTGAAAGACTAGAACATGAAAGTTGACAGATCTGTCGGTTGATTTATTTGAGGTCGTACGAGCGTCACTGGTGGGCAATCGGCCGAATCACTCGATCTAATTGATCTCGTTTTATAGCATCTTAGCGGCGTGTCTTTGTCTGTGTCCCACCCCCAACCAGCCTCTCTCTCCCTCTCCCTCTGGGACGGCAGGGTCTCCAGTCGCTCCCGTCCTCGCGGGGCGGAGCCAGATGACCGCTAAAGATGAATATTAACTAACCTGACTTGGTGTTTTATATAGACTAGAGCTACTGCCTACTCTTCTTTGTGTAATTTAGTGGTTTATCCATCTCCATTAAAGTGATGCGTCACTGTGTTCACCACAAGCCCTGCAGGAACTCCATGGCACCTCATTGATATCAAAAGTCAAAGTGAAAGGCTTCATGGCTACAGTCATGGCACAAATCGCCCCACAACCCTTTGATGAAATGTAGAACAGGTCACTTCTAAACTCCATTTAGAGTGCACAAATGAATGGTAACACACACACACACGCGCACACACACATCTAATTTTGAATTAACCATGAAAGCACATTATGACTGCATTTAAGGTCAGCCTCCTTCCTACTCTCCTCTGACAGAAAGGCCCCATATGAGGATTTGGTGAGTAAGATAAGGGCCTCATGCATGGGTGATACCCGGCACCCCTGTCGCTTGTAGTGCCCAGAGGGAGCAAAAGGGGTTGGGAGAAAAGCATCTACTAAGATGGTTATAGAAGAGGGGACTCCCTTGGGGACACGACGAAATAGGAAGCAGATAATTGCATTCTGTTCTGACAAATTCTGTTGGTGCGGATCAAATGAATTATGGAAATGCATTAGAAATTACTTTTGGTGTTGCAAGGGAGCAGCTGTCATTTTTGAAGTGGGAAAGGGCTGATTACTGGAGGACGATTTTGCACAATTTTGCTAGCACAGACGATGTTAAAATTGTATGAAGTTAATAAAAAAAATTCCCGAAATACTCTGTAGCATAGACTTATTAACCAGCTTTGGGTGAAGCTTGTTATACTGTTCCAAGGTTCTATAGATAATTTGACATGGGCTATAATGACGCAGGCTGCAGTTCAAGTAGGCCTAGCCATCATTAATTCATATTCATGCGCTGGCACAGGTGTTTCAGTGAATTCGTTACCCTTAGTCTGGGCACTTACATACTCTGCTTGATTGACATTTCCCAGTTTGTCTTTTTCTTTACACCAGGGTGGGAAACTCTCACATTCTTTGCCTGGAAGATTTTTTTGCTGACTTCAGCATATTACCTGCATAACTCCGCCAAAATTCAACCAAAGAATGAAATAAATATGAAATGATTACATCTATTTCTAAATGAAAAGGATTCAATGACTTTTGGATGTGCTTAAGAACATAAAGTGGGACACCGCCTAATGTGGGACACCTAAGGTCTAGTGTTTGTAGTTCTCCCATAAATACACAAATGTCAGTGAAACTATGGGTTAGCCAAAGCTGTGGTGTCATGTGATCAGCAGGTACTTCCTGGAGGACAGGCTGGTGCCGAGGCTCAGGGAACCCCCTCTTCGTCCCCTCCCCCCGGAAATGCTAAAATGTCCCATATTAGGGCAATTCACTATACATTGTTAGAATGTTTTAATGGATTTACCTTCCCAGACACTTTAAGACACTGCAATAAAATAGGTAAGGCCCAACTCCATAATCATCAAAGTTACAATCACTACTATAATCATAGTGCCTTTATTACTGGTGTTCTACTGTGTTTTACTGGTTTTTACTTTTAATGAAAGTAGAGCACTAAAGCACTAAATCAATAAAAAAAGAAGTCTAGGGGTGGGGTGATTTTTGCCGTCACTCCTGAAAAGTGGTATACCAGTGGTAAATAAAAGTGCTTTTAAAACACTAATCTGTTCGGCTAATATACTTTACAGTAAATAAGTAGAACACGGAGAGCGCTTTTCATCTCCTCGACAATCCAGCATCATGTTTATGTGTTAATATAAATTTATTTTTTTCATTTGACCAATAAAAATTTAGACCACGGCTACTTTCTATAACCTGATAAAAATATGTTATTTCAGGCGAATATGTATAGGCTAAAATCCAGCCTAATTCAGGGTCACATGGGCAGATATGATAAGTGCTGCTGAGCTGAGTGAATCCAGAGACATGTCATGATTCTCTACAGCTAGCTGGCCCCACAATCAGACTAATGAATGAACCAGCCAGGCTAACAGCATTCTCCTGCCCTAGGCTTGGACCTTGGCTACCCTCCATCTAAGTGGAGTGGTGTCAGAAAGGATGGTGCCTGGTGTGAATATGACACACACACATGCTCCTGTATAAAGAAAAACACACACAGACACATATAAATGCATTTAAACATACAATACACATGCACATATAGCAAATATAGCTATTGTATATTGTATAGGCTAGCAATTGCATAACAGGAAAGATACCATATAAGCTATAGTTTTCTTTACAGCAAGATTATACTATTTTGTGTTGAAAGAACACAGCTCAGTTCAGTAACAGGGCCAACCAAGAGATAAAGGGGTCAGAGCTGCCCTGATACGAAGTTACACATAAGCATACTGTAGGCTATACAGTATGTTGATATTAGTCCAAACTGCTGGAATATGTAATAGGCCTATATTAGGCCTCACAATCTTCGACAATAGTCAAAACAAGTAACCTTTAAATGCAGGAACGTCATTCTAAAACTTTGGTAACAAAGTGTCTAGTATGGGTGCATACAGAGATATAGCCTATATGGTAGAGCCCATAATTTGGATCTTTGTATATAATATTTGATCCATTATATTTCACTGTGTAGCCCCTCTTGACTAGTTACTATGATGCTACTAAAGTCAACACTGCCCTCTACTGCACATAGTCATTTAGCCTAAAAAGAAAGAAGAAAGAAAAATTCTCCAGGCTTAAGTAAGAGGATAAAAAAAAAAAACAATAGGCCTAGTTTTACTCCTCATTTATACTATATAATTTGTGTGCTGTGTCTTTATGCCTAGTGAGTAATATTAAGTATTTATATGCGTTTTTAAATAGAAACTTCAGGTTTGATAATGTTGTATGTATCCACATGACATAGTTTTCGAGTATTAGAGGATATTACACTCTATGAGGCAGTGGATGACAGCTGTCATTTAGAGCAGATGTCGAGTGTCTGCGACACGCTTGCGTCATCATCACGCGACTAAACAAACCAGCCGCCCGAAGCTGGCGCGGAGATGGGCTGTGTTTGGCTTATGTTTCTATAGCGTCTGCATAATACTTCACAACTGTAATTATTAAAACAGATCTGACCGCATGATACAGTCATGACACAGTCAATAGTCGTACAAGGTAAGCTAGCCTATGACTCAAGCACACAACACCAACTGCCCGTAGCATTTAATTTTAATTACTTTACTTAGCCATTTAATTACTAGAGTTATGTAACAGTTGTCACCCGCCAGATTAAAAAACAATCAAAACAATGATTCTGCATCTCTCTATTGGAGAAATGTTTATTGTAAATAGGCTACACAATTTATTGTATTTAGGCTTTCAGCATGTGTCTATCTCACGCCCTCATATGGTGCTATAACATCTGAATTTCCCTATCCTAATTAAATTGTAGGCTGTCTTATGTATCTCTAACATAACATGAATGTCAAACCTGTGTTTCTTTAGTGGGGCAGTGTGGCAACCAGATTGGCTGTAGGTTTTGGGATCTAGCTTTAAGAGAACATGCCTATGTCAACAAAGTAAGTATACAGTAACACATTGCACATGGAATTGTTCACAGTACATTCTTATTTATTTTTTATTTTTTTGGTAAAGCAACATAACTTCTCTCACAAGTCATATAAGACACAAGTTTTAAACGTCCCAATATTATATACCTGTATAACTGTTAGTAGGATTTTTTACCACAATATAAGCTATATAAGTTTTGCAAAGCAGCTTCCTGATTTGAACATATCAGTCCGGGAACTCTCAATTCAAAACTGTTTTAGTTAGTCAGCCAGGCAGTGCCAAATCATTAGCAGGTGATTGGATGACCTTAAACTAATCAGTACAGCAAACTTTTGATTGTGATTTTCAAACACAGGACCACCTTCAACCAATCAGAACAAGACACACGTGGGGATAATTTCCCAAACACAGGCACTTAGTTCGGTGGACTGAACATTTGCTACGTTTAAGTTTTCTACATTTGCACATTCTTGAACATTCTTGAACTACTTTCAACGACGTTTGCTGCGTTTATTGGGCGTAGCAAGTGTTGCTCAATAACGTATTAAAAGTGAAGCCGCATATTTGGAACCTGTTAAGGTGTTTTATACATATTTGAGTATTTGTCATCATCACTATTAAATACCAGTAGCAAATGTCACGTTCATGAAAGGTATACCATCTCATTCTGAAATGAAATGCATGAAATTGGTTTTCAATTGAGATTTCCCAGGTCAAATAATTGAGGTTGCAATATCAGTATGGTTTTACACTTTGCAGTTGTCTTAAACACACAATTTTTGAGAAACTCTAAGCTGTGTGAACTGTGAAAGGAAGTTGGGCTCTATTTCTAATCTCTCAGCATGAGCATGTACATCAGTTCTATATTTAAGTGTCTGTGAAATCCTACTTTTTTCTCTCTCGTTTAATTCTCATAAAGAAAGGAGTCTATGATGAGGCCCTGAGTAGCTTTTTCCGGAATGTGGACTCAAGGTAATCACACTGAACCAGTATCTTTTTAGTACACAGTGGTTTCTGAAATGGGCTTAACATTCACTGTGTACTGTACTGTTTCAATGTTTTTCCTCCATAAGACATAGGGGATCCTCTGACGGCATTGGTGGAAGAATCCAGCACCTAAAAGCCCGGGTAAGATCTGTGATCTTTTGAATGACTTTGTGTGTGTGTGTGTCTTCAAAATGATGCAATAATGAAAGAATTGAATTGATGGTGGTAGGCTATCAGGCATTATGTGTGATTTAGATAAGATGGTATGGTAGGAGAGGTTAGTGGTTAGGGTGGGCTAGCCTGATGTCTCGTCTATCTGTAAGCATCTTTGAGCAAGATGTCTAACCCCTACCTGCTGCTTATTACTTTATTGTCCTTAACACTAATAACTGTACTCACTCTTAAGTCTGCTAAATGGCCTAATTGTAATCTTCGTAACAAGAAGAGTGTTGTTGCACAGGCAGTGTTGGTGGACATGGAGGAAGGTGTGGTGAACAACATCCTCCAGGGCCCATTGCGTGAGGTGTTTGACAGCACTCAGCTCCTCACAGACGTGTCAGGCTCCGGCAACAACTGGTGAGGAACACACCGCACACTGAAGGAATTAGAATTGATATATTATTTAATATTTATTTGAGTAAAATAGGAAGACAGACAGAATCCCACAGCATGTTAAAATAGCAACGAAGCAGGAGCCTACAGCTAGACAAAGCCAGGAATGTATGTTTTTGCATGACAGAAGCACAGCCAACCCCCCCTTTAGCCTATTCAAGCTAAATTCATTGTCTCCCTAGAGGTGTGCCTTAGGGCTTTCTTCCCACAAGCCTTAGCGGCCACACCTCCAGCCAATGAATGGTCACCTTACCTGTGAGCGGTTATTTTGAATCTCAGAACTATATAAGCCAGAGCGTCCTATTGTTCATCAGGAATGGGGTTGGTGGAGCATTGCAGAATGCGAAGCTAACGTGTTTATCCCTTGCGGCCACATTGTGATTTCATGCATTGTTTATTAATAAATATGTGTTCTTGATTCAGCCCTTTCAACGCGGATTGGTCTTAAGTTTGTATATGGTTAATTAATTACCATCAAATCCTAAAGGGTCAGTGCCTCAAGCATTGTAAGGCACTGACCATACGATTACATGTTAGCAAAATGGTGGAGTGATTGAAGTATGGGCCTTCATATTTTAAAACCCTCATCTTAGACTGGCTTCAGACTACACATTGTTTTTGTCTTGCTTGAAGGTCATAGCACTGTAAACACTGTATGTTGGACACTGACCAAGGAGGAGGGTCAAAGTGTTCTGTCTTTCTATCTATGCATTCTCCCGTCATCTATAAATAATAAAATAGGCACACAGTGGTACGATGTTAATGTATTCTAGCTTCATGCTGGGAACAGTCTAGTAGTTAGCTCACTGGGTTGCTAAAGTGCCTCCACTATTACTTGCCAGCAGGTTTCTTTTTGACTCTATCATGGAATTCCCAGAAAACATTGGTTCTTGCCATAGCTCACTGCACCTTTCCTTGTTGTTCCCTCTGGCTATTATCGGGCTGATAACGTGTTGTCTGATCCGGCCTGACTTGTGTTCTTGGAAAGCTGCCTTGGCACGCAATTTCTCAGAGTCTAAATGCAAATACTAATAAAGAAGTACTGGTATGTTTACCACTGTGAGCTTCATATAGCTTGAGAGTGCTATAAAAATATCCTTCTATATCTTTATCAGATATGACTGGTGATTTTATTGCTATGGCAAAAAGAAATAGTTGCATAACTGTATGAAATGCTTTCAACAGACTTATTCGGCTGCATCGAGCACTCTTTACATTTACAGACGAAGTAGAAAACCTCTTTCTGTTTATCTGTCGATGTCGGCTGTTTATTACGGGGTTCCACCCCCATTGAGAAGTCTGCCAATCATCAAATAGAGAAGCTGGGCTTCCAGGCGGGACAAAACCACATTAAGGAAATACTACTGTCTTACTTTGAGATGTTTTTTTCCTATGCGAAAAGCAATGGAAGCCCGCCGTCCGGGTGGGTGTTGAAGGCCTGTTGTCCAATTAACGTCAGTCTTTGTGGCTCTGTTGATGTCGTCGGACAGGAGCCTGCTACCAGTACGCTGTTCACAAACGCAGATAGGGATAAATGAATAAAGAGTGGGAGAAGGGATATAGAGCAGATGCTTTACACTTTGTAATATCTAAATAGCACCGTTGTCATTGGTAATAGAGACACTAAACATCTCATTATCGTATTTTTAATGAAATTGTATGGGAAGCCGTGCTTCCGGTGTACAACAGTACCCTCTCTTGTGTAAAGTAGAAAAAGTCAAGGACCAGAATGGGGGGAAAAATGTAAAGTTGCCAACTTTCTAGTGTTGCGACATTAAACGAAGGCGTTGACTTCCCTCTGTCTCCTCCAGGGCGGTAGGACACATGAAATACGGTTCAACCTACAGGGAGCAGATCGTGGATAAGCTGCGGAAGGCAGCAGAACACTGCGACTGTCTGCAGTGCTTCTTTCTGATTCACTCTATGGGAGGAGGTAAGCATACACAAAAGTTTCCTTTTTATTTACCTCCTGTTGAATCATGGTACAACCTTTTGCTATAGGTTTATTGGAACAGTGCATTGACGTTAGTTTCACCTCTATGTTTAACATTCGAACCCAAAGATTCAAACTTAAAGGTGTAGTGTGTATTTATTGACCAAGCACAAAAGTATGGCACATGCGCATGTGTGTGCATTCCCCTAGCTGACAATAGTTCTTTGAAAACATAGAGAACATCAATGTTTTGTTTTAACAAATTGTGTCCTGGTTATTGTTGCATAATCATGTCGTCAGATTTATTTGTAAAGTCAAGAAAGGCTCTAAAATAAATTATTAGGAAAAGAGCTTGAAAGAAGAGGTGTGGCTAAATAATGGGTTGTATGGCGGCAGTTTCTTAATTTCATGATTTTAAGACTGAACACCAATTCTGCATATGAAAGTATTATGCATATGAATATACCCTGCTTCCATATGTAATCTGTGAAAATGTGATGATACTTACTCTTCAACACTGTCCCTTTTTTTTTTTTTTTAAAGGTGCTGTAGGTATGATTTATGAGCTATGCATTTAGTGTAATATCTTAGAAATGCCATAGACATCCGTCAGCTATCAGTGAGTGAAACTCCCTAAGAATATGTACTCTGGTTGATACAGTAGCCCCTGCCTTTATATAGGTCAATTTAGATTGACTTATAACCCCGCCCAGAAATCAGGGCCTCTTTTCCCTGATTGGTCCGGCGAATCTACCTTGCCTGTCAATCACATGAATGCGCGCCATTGCAAAGCAACATTAGCTGTATGCTCAATGTTGCTTTTCAATGGCAGATCAATGGACTCCAGAGGGAGGGAGCAGAGGAGGTGGTGGGTTTTTGGGTTGTTTATTTTCAAAATATTACGCTTTCATTCTTTTTTTAGCTAGCTCTCATCGCAACTCTCAAATCCTACCTACAGCAGCTTTAATACAGGCGCCACCTATTTCATTATTTTGCAGACACTGAACGCATATGAATATGTCTGGCAGATACGTTTTGTTTATTGTACTACTTTAGTTGATAACTAACATTTAGATGTGTCTTCGTCAAAATGGAAAACAGTGAAAGTAGCTCGTTACATTTCCTTCCTCCATTGCGTCTCTAAGGAACGGGCTCCGGTCTGGGGACCAGAGTACTGAGTCTGCTGGAGGAGGAATTCCCCGAGGTGTGTCGAATCGTCACCTCTGTCTACCCGTCTGCCGAGGACGACGTCGTCACCTCCCCGTACAACAGCGTCCTGGCCATGAGGGAGCTCACAGACCACGCCGACTGTGTTCTGCCTGTGGAAAATCAGGTGTGTGTAGGTTCTATGTCACAGGTATCTTTGAAAAACCAAGATTATGGTTTTCCATCCTTTCCTTTTTTTACACCTACTGTGGTCAGTGCACATGCCTGCTTTCGGTTCTATAATTTAAACACCCCTTGTGCTCAGCTGTCCCTGGCTGCACCTGGCTAAACCTAATGAAGATGTGTTTCCTCTCCTCCAGGCTTTGGTCGACATTGTGAAAAAGATTAAGCACATGTCTCAGGCCGGAAGGCCTGGGTCAGTGATCAAACCAGACAGCACAGTAATCTCCGGCCAGGGCGGGCTCAGCAGAGTGGAGAAGCCCTTTGATGCAATGAACAACATTGTGGCCAACCTGTTGCTCAATATTACCAGGTAATATAATGCTTCATCCCTGAAGCATTGTAAAAACATTTTAAAGAATCCAAAACGTGTCACTTTAAAATAAAATGTAAGCAATAATAGTTGTGTTGATGGTTGGGTTAGGGGCTGTTCAGATTAAACGCTGAAACCGTTGCGCCCTCCGCATGGTGGAGCGCAAATCTCATTTCAAAACTCGCTTAGGAGTGCACAGAAGGGGCGGAGTCTGTCTGGCTATTGTTTTTCTAGGAGAAAACCGAATCCGGTAATGGATCATTTGCAATGGCCAGTTTTGAAAACGAAGAGCGGTGAGAAGGAGGAGGCAGCTAGAAATTTAACGCCATACAGTCCTGGCAGCAGGTTATAATATAATTTTTTATCTCCACAACATTAATTAAACACACTATGTAATGACATTTGAATGTCAATTTGCTGCCTCCCTATATATTTATAGAAGCAGGACGGTAGGTCATACATTTCGGGGTATCCATAAAACAACTGCAATCAATTTAACCCGATATGGGCGGGGGGGGGGGGGGGGGGGGGGGGGGGGGGGGGGGGGGGGGGGGGGGGGGGGGGGGGGGGGCGGGGGCGGGGGGG
>JAOEHI010014624.1:0-30641 GCA_025447815.1 Percopsis transmontana
CCCTGTATTTTTGGATGGTTTTCATGAGACCCCCCTTGAAATGACCAGGACCCCTCATTGCCCCCCCCAATCAAAAGGTTCTGGAGCCACCACTGGCAGTAGGCTATAGCAGAAATAAAATAGCCTATATAGCCTGCAAACCAAAAAGTCTGTCTGTGAAATATGTAATCATAAAATCAAACACGGTTTAGATCAAACATAGGCCTACCTGATGCCTATGTGTAAGCAATTTGTGGATTTTTATGGGGTTTTATATTTCTAATTGTCAAATTACACATCAAAGGGAAATTGATACAAAAAGGGGTATTTTATTCTTTTCTTGGGGCAAAACCATTACAGATAGATAAGAAGTAATTAGCTGACTGCAGACCACAAACCAAATTATTTCTGGAGTGAAAGCCACTAACTGTTCAGACACCACCAACACCCATTCAAATCTCAGAGGTCTGTGGGAGTAGCTAAGCAGCATCGCTGAAAGAATTCTGTCAGTGTGGCTATGATGGGTCCAGATTACAACTAGATTGGTTATACTTCCAGCAAACAGCCTTGAAAGGATTCTGTTGAGGCCTTACACAGAATGTCAGAAACCATTATCTTAAATGCAGAATGATGTTTAAAGGCCGATGCTATTCAAAACTTTGTGGGAGGATATGTAATTCTCTTTGAACATCCCAGTTGATCCCACGATTGTTTGATTGTGTTATTGCCCTGTTGAGTCCTGAGCTTCACACACACACACACACACACTGGTATTTTAGGAATAGATGTCAAAGAAGAAGGATCCAATTTTGAGGGGGAAATCCACTCAAATACATGTTTCATAAACATACATGAATGGTTTGTTTACAACTATTGTTTGGACTATACATTTGTGAAGTTAGCCTCAAGTGTTCTCAATTGAGAAAGATCTAAAATAACCTACATCAAAATTTGCCTTCCCTAGAATTTGCCTTCTCTTATCACAGATTTTAAAATCCTTACTTTAGATTTTAAAATAAGATGATCTTATCTATTTCTGTATTGCTTATTTTTGTATCTATGTTTTACACTGCTCCAAAACATTAAAGGGAACACGTTATCATCACAATATAACACCAAGTCAATTAAACTTCAGGAATATCAATATAGTTAGGAAGCACACGCGTTGTGAATCAATGTAACCTGTAACCTGGGAGACACAGCAAACCTTTGGGACGTGTGTCATCAAACCTGCATTTGCAACCTGAATGGGATGCAGGTACCGCCTCATGCTACCAGTAGTGACAAAGACACTAGCAAAACACAAAACTAGAGAAGAATCAGTCAGGAAGGATAAGGATAGAGCAATTGTCTGTGGCCACCACCTGCAAAACCATTCAATTTTTGGGGGTTATCTTGCTGTTGCCTCTCCAGTGCACATGTTTTCACTTTCATTTGCACCGAAACAGATGACAGGTGACATAGATTCACAATTGCTTATGCTTCCTAACTGAACAGATTGATATCCCTGAAGTTTAATTTGACTTGGTTATACTATGATGATTACGTGTTCCCTTAATTTCTTTGAGCAGTGTATTTAAACGCCTATATTTTGAATGATTATGGTGTTAAAATCTGTGTTGGATCTTTATAGATCCACTTCGAGAATTAATTCTTATAATGTAATAATAATATTCATAATTGTAATGTTAGTAATAATAATAATTTCACTTTTTAAATAATTAACGTATTAATATGTCGTTGTTTTGTATTACTTTCGAAACCTAAACCACTATCGCTTGTGAATCATGAAATTCACAAGCGGAGATTCAGATTTTATGTTTATGTGTGCATGCAGCATGTGTGTTAGCAGCACTCCCTTTTGAGGATGGTATACAAGGTGTAACTTATTGAAAGAGGGTAGGGTAGTCTAGCATGCTCTCTGCGTGTTCTGTCTACGCCCAGCAAAACAAATTTACAAACGGAACGAGGAAGTTATGAACCTGTCTTCATCTGTCGCATTACGTACCCTTCGCCGTTTATAAATACTGGTAAGAAAGTCTTTACATAACAACTTATAATAGGCTACGATGTAGCTACGTAACCAGGTAAACGTTGTTATTTACAATCGTCAAGAAAACTGCGTTGTTTCTTTCATTCAGGGATGTAGTTTTTGCGTTTGATGCTAAGTTTCATTTTCTAGCGATGTTTGATTGTAAATGAAAACTGATTTTGTGAAAACCTTTCAAGACGTTACTTGTCAAACAAAACTCCATAGATAATTGCTTACCACTTATTCAAACAATAAATAGGCCTACTCCACGTGGTGTATTTATAGGTTGAATTTAGAGTAGGCTACAGTGTCGCAACATTAACCCTTACGAGCCCGCCCATTCAAATTTCGCTCGTAAGGGTTAAATGGAGATTGTGTTAAAGGTAAACGGAAGTAGCAGCAATGACTGAAGGAGAGGAAGAGGGATTCAAGGCGGTTGATCTGGGACAAGAGGAGGGGTCCCCAGTACCAGAGCCCACCAGCCCTTCACCAGACGTGAAGGAGACCGATCAGAGAGATGATGCTCCATCCACCAGCAAGGCCAAAGAAAATCGCTGGGCTTTAGCACTGGACCAGTTCAAACTGAAGAAGTTTTTTGTCTTGAGGGTAATTTTACATTACCACTTGACAGCACCATGACGTTATGCAATATGCTTAATCAAGTAAAACCCGAATGTTCTGTCACTCCATCAGAGATTTTGAAGTTTTTACGTTTTTGTCACATTTTGATGTATTGTAGCTTTTGTGCCAGTGGCTATTCTTAAAGAGATATTGAACTTTTGTTAAACCCTCAATGCTATAGCTTCCCTCAATAGCTATAGTTAAGTCCACACGCTTATGTTCAGGATGAACATTTCAGCTTCCAGTGTTTCTAGACAATGCTTGCCAGTACTTGGCAACATATTGTTGGTTGTGGTAGTTTCATAGGTTATCTTTATTACACAAAGAGCTACTGACACCCATATCCCTTTTGTTACAGCCTGGCACCCTCAACCAGGCCCTGGAAGAAATCAAGGCTATGGTTGATAAAGAGGTAGATGGGAGCATCCACGGTATTTGGCTAATGGCAGAGTAAGTACCTCCATGTAGTGTTTATTACTGCATTACTTCATGTAGTACATTTTGTATTATGTGCAGTAGTGCATTATACAGTATGGCAAATGTCAATGCAGAGGGTGTGCCCTTGTGAAAACATGTTTTTATACCACAACATAACCTCCATATTTATCATACCCAAAGCTTGTGCATCATTCTGGGCAAATTAGCAAAATTAAGAGACCGTTTAGGCCCAAGTGTACCTTGTGACATTATGACCAAAACATTCTATCTCAGTATATGTAATATTATATCACAATAAGAGTATAAATCACATATTTCTTTTTGTTGCTTTTTTCTAAATATTTGATATATAAAATAACTGTAATGCCTAATTTTGCTAACTCTGTAAATGAAATACTATTAAATACACATACAGCTGCCACATGTCTTGGCCACTTACTCAATGTGCCACAGTAAAAAAGGTATAGAAAAATGCCTGATTAAGAAATGAATATAGTCACATGGTATATTGCCCAACCCTAGGAGAAAACTCTGAGGGCTGGTCAAATAATAATCTCTCAGTCCAACATTGTGTTAACATATTAACAGTAGCTCAACACTTTGTTACAGGGGCTACTGTAGAATTCCTACATTAAGATTACGTAGTTCTTGCCAGGAAATGAGGTAACTGGCGAGACATTTATTAAAGCTTTCAACTATAAGCATGCGTAAGATGGAACAAGGTATTTCTTTTACATGCTCACAATTTTTCTTACTTCGCTCTTATCAAAAATGTATTATTGAACTAAAGGGTAGGGACATCTTGCTGAAGGATACTTAGAGGTAGGCCAGCTGCAACCAGTGTTTCCCTAGAGTCAGCCCCTTGCACCCAGTTTACCACAGCCCAAGAAAAGAATGTCACCAATAGAATCAATGACAATTTGTTGTGTGTGCAGACATAACATGTGCAGCAAAAAATAAATGTACTATATATGTTCCGTTAATAAGCTCTCTCTCGGCAGTGAAATGGAAGTGTGTGTGTGTGTGTGTGTGTGTGTACGGGGGGGTTAAAGGAAAAAAATAAATGCTGCTTTGCCTCAGTTGTTTCAATTTTCTCAAATTATTTTTTGGGCGTTGGTAAAGCAACACATGGGAGAGTTGCCAAGGGCATTTTGTAAAATTGTAAAGCTTTAGTACATAATTGAGTGACTTGGCTATACATCCATTTTGGATTAACTTAAAATAACCTCCTGCAGAATAATCACATAGAGCACAGATGTACACTTACACACAAACACATACAGACATATAATGAAGTATATGTCTGCTTTTATTGGATTTAATGCCTGTATCACTTAACACATAATGATTTCACGCATTTGGAATTAGTTTATTTAGTTAATCCGCTTTAGAAGCGCGTATTCAGACGTCTCCACCCGCTGTGTCAGTGAAAGGTACGTTCAGTGCTGCCACGTCTCACATTCCTTGTTGTGCCCCATTCAGGGTGGACCACTGGAACAACGAGAAAGAGCGGGTGGTGCTCATCACAGACCGCTCCCTCCTTGTCTGCAAGTACGACTTTGTGATGCTCAACTGCGAGCAGATCCAGAGGATCCCGCTTAACTTCGTAGACCGCATCTCCCACGGCGGGTTCACCTTCCCGAAGCACTCTCTGCTCCAGTGAGTTCTCACGGCACACCACTGTTCAGAGCTGCTCAGCAACCTGACGACGCGTGCGTTTAGTCTGTAGCTAGCTTAGATAAAACCTACCCGCTTATTTGTTTATCATTTGTGTATGGAACATGTTCCCAGTGAGCCTTTAGTGCTATTTGCATGGTGGAGCTCAGACCCCTGCCACTTCCTCTTAAAATAATTGGTCAAATGTATGGCAAGTACCAATCGTACGAGTGTTGAGAGCATTTGAAAAATGACGTGAAAAATGATCTCACGAATATTTATTTTGTATGTATATATTTCGTGTACGACTTCTAAATAATTTAACTTTAATACGCACAATTGCGTTAACAAATATTGGCAGTTGTTAGGACGCCTAAAATAATCTTGTATCAATAAGAAGACAAAAAAAAGCTGTGGCCTAGTCGAGAGCTGTATGAAAGTAAATTGTGGAAGTAGATAAGATTATATAATCTTATCTACTTGTAGCAGCTATCGAAACAGAATACATGATGCTGCACCATGCATGGAGAGAGAGGGGTACAGAGAAATTTAAGGCTCAGTGGTTGTGATTTAAACTTGCAGAATTGGGTGGCTTTTATTTCTAAATTGGTCTCAAGATGCTGCCAAGCGCTGCCGGCTTATTGGCTGGTTATAGAGGCTAGCATATTTTAAAAGAAATATATAATTTCAAAGCAAAAGTGGAGTGTGCTTTCTCTGACATCTTAGATATTATATTTTATATAGAGTAGAACAAATAACAACAAGTTTAATGGCTTTAGATTAACATTGCAGTGAATGGAGAAGACTCCCTTTTGGCATCACCAACGCAAAATGGCGCCGCCCACGGTGGTCTTCAAGGCAGAATAGTACGTTGATCAGCTGGTGTGTATACAATAGAGTGTGTGTGTGTGTGTGTGTGTGTGTGTGTGTAAAGTTATTTTCAGGACAGGAGGAACATAGCTGCCACTTGGAGTTTCACTTCCACTTAACTGAGAAGTTGTAGTGTATAGCGGACACCGGACAAGTAAAACCTGATTTGATGAATAAAGCGTAACGCGGTGTGTTGTTCTAAAGGGGGATGGACCTTTTTGGAGGCTTTGTTTGGGCACATTGTGTTAAATTATTAATAAAACACAAATTAAAACAGAAAGAGTAAAACTATGTCTCTCTCTTTCTCTCTCTCTCTGTCTCGTTCATCTTTTCTTTCTCTCTCTCTGTCTCGTTCATCTTTTCTTTCTTTCTGTCTGTTCTGTTTTTATCCAGCTTATCAGGTTTTATATTCCCCTATAATATAATGAAAGAATCACATCCAGTTTTGGCCTGCATGGCTTTGTCCTTCATCAGACACCCTTGAAGTATATATCAGTGGTAAGGCCCTTCAACCCCTTTAGAGAAGGGGTGACAAAAAGGAGACAAGAATAAGTTATTCATAAGTTATCAAACTTTTATACAAAAACATATTTATTATAGTTTTAAATAAACTAATAAACACGACACAGTACATACATACATTTAAAGTACACGTAAGCTTGTCACGTGGTGTACACGTACACGTCAGTGGAAAGGCGCTGTCTTTGTTAGCCAATCAAAACCGTTCATTTACACAACGTAGCTGCGCGCTCCTACGAGTCTCTTCTCTGGAGAATCTGAAGGGTTCTGCAGTGCGAATTCACAAATCTGAAAATACGGGGAAGGAATCCAAGGTTTATGTACTGTTCTGATTTGTGTTCATGTGCTGTTGGGTTTAGCTATTGTTCTGTGGCATGTTTGTTTGCAGTTAGTTCAAGCACAATATTCCTTGAGATACATGAATTATTTTTTGTTATTTTGACACACACAGGCCTATGCCACACAGGAGGTGGCAGTGGCCGTATATATATATATATATATATAGAGCTAAAAAAACTCCAATTAAGGTGGCATTAGGACCCTCACCCTAATGATGTCAGTTTCTGGCAACATTTTGGTTCAGAAACATGCACACCAGTAGCCCAAGCAGATACCGGTCCTGCTGCTGGGTTGATGCCCTTCTACGGCCCTGTCCAGCTCTCCTCGTGTAGTGGCCCGTCTCCTGGTGTCTCCTCCATGCTCTTGAGACTGTACTGGGAGACACTGCAAACCTTTTTGCAATTGCACGTATGGATGTATCATCCTGGAGGAGCTGGGCCGCATGTGCAACCTGAATGGGCAGCAGGTACCGCCTCATGCTACCAGTAGTGACAAAGACACTAGCAAAACGCAAAACTAGAGAAGAATCAGTCAGGAAGGATAAGGAGAGAGACAAAAGGACACAGACAAAAGGAACTGTATTGTTGTCCTAATTCTCCAGGTGTACCTTAGGAAGTTAAGAGCAGTATTTTCTGTGGGAAGATGTGTTTTGAGTGACTTCTTTCCAAACTGTCTAGACAAGCTACCGTAATTACAGCAATACCTAGCACATCATTTAAATGCTTTTTTTTTTTTTACTGAGAGGGATGAGAGTTGTGTGCAGAGATTTAAAGCTCCATCAGTAACATAGTAACATGAAAAATATGTCTTTATGAGTTTTGAAAGTAATCCCAGTACACTCCTCTGGTCGCCATCTGATCAGACGGGATGGCGTCTGAGTGAACAGTGGCCTATTTAGCTCCCACGGAATTCTCTGAATTAAACCAGCATTAATTTATTTATTAGTTGTTTCATAACTGCAAACGTCCATGCTATGCTTGTTTACATTTTCTTTAAAAACTTTTTTTAAAGGACATTTTTAATTAAAAGCTTAAAAGTTTGGAGTTTGGTCAGCCATCTGGGTCTTACATGACACCAATCTTAATACAAGAAACTTACACATCCAAACAGCAGAGGGCAGTCTTTACATAAGTACTTAAACAATCATCCTCACATACTATGGGAAACTAAATATTGCTCATTAGTTCACCAAATATCATGCAGCAGGACCGGTACCTGCTCCTTTTATGACTGTCTGAATTCTTTGAGGCATGGACTTCACTAATGAAAAACAATATTCTCCATCAAGCTGATTCCAACTTTCTCAAATGCGGTTGACAGATCAGCTTTGCTGGATGGAGCCATAATTTTTCACCATAAATTTTAAATCGGATTGAGATCCACACTGTTTGCTGGCCATGTTATTGAGCTGGTATGCCTTTCCTGAAGAAAAGCTTTAACACTCTTTGCTTTGTTGCAAGATGCATTGTCATCCTGATAAATTCCTTCATTATCGTCAAAACTATTTTCTATCGATAGAATCAGAAAAATGTCCAAAATGTCAAGGTACACCTGTGCAATGACTGTTAAGGTAATGATCTCAACAGCCATCTCCCCTGGTACTTTACCTGACATGCAACCCCATATCATAAATGAGTTGGGAAATTTTCTTGTTTTCATCGGGCAGTCATCTTTATATGTTTTATTGGAACGGCACCAGACAAAAGTTCCAGCATCATCTCCTTGGCCAATGCAGATTCGTGATTCATCACTGAATATCACTTTCATCCAATCATCCACACTCCATGATTGCTTTGCTTTAACCCACTGTAACCGTGTTTTCTTCTGTTTAGGTGTCAGTGCTGGTTTCGTTTGGCTTTTCTGTATGTAAATCCCATTTCATTCAGCCGATTTCTTACATAGCTGTCACAAACATTGACTCCGGTTTCCGCCCATTTGTTTTTCATTTGTTTTGTTGTGCATTTTCTATTTTCAAGGCATATTGCTTCGAGTTTTCTATCTTGATGGTTTGACGTCTTCCATGGTCTACTCCTTTATTTTCCTTTTATAACCTTCCCATTTTGTACCAAATTTTAGACAGCTGACTGGGAACAACTAAAATCTTTTGCCACACCACGTGTTGGATTTCCATCTTGAAAGAGTTTTATAATCCTTTCTATTTCAATTGACAGCTCTCTTGTTGGGGCCATGTTTCCTTTCAATTAGCCAAGTCCAACAGCTCGTTAAGGTATGAAAGCACTCTCTTTTAATTACAAACTAATTTGCATTTTCAGACTTGTGCTTTGTTTTAGAAATGCAAATTACTAGTAGATTCCATAATTTTTTTTCTGAACATTGAGTGATTCCATACGTTTTTCCTCTACTTGATCTGGTAAAAAGTTTGTCAATAATTAAAATAATTTAATTGAATTTGTTTGAGGTATGTTTCACGAAGACAAAATGTTCAGCTATTAAACAAACTCGAATTAGATTTCTAAAAAAAAAAGTGTGGTGATTCCGTAATTTTTGCCAGTTTCATTCACTTTACTTATCCCTTACCAATTTTGTGGACTCGCTACCTAAATCAGTTTAATTCTATGAATTATATTTATCTTGACAAAGACATCCTCACAACTTCTTCAAAATAAGACTTTATTACCAGAAGTACTCTATTAGTCTGTCGCATTAACAAAGTTACAATAAATTCTGAAATCCTTGGCCCACATCAGTCAAAAACCTTGCTGTTGTTGTAAAAAGGTAGGCTACTTAAGGCTACTTTAAGACTGTATTTGATATCATTATGATAGGTTTTTGTCTAAAATACGTGGATGAAAGATTTGCAGTCTCTCGATTGAGCAATCAGGGGATTTGTTTGTTGGCTTTGAGACAATGTGGGACACTTGCCATGACTATAGCTGGCCTGATATTATCTATTATCTGCTGTGTTGACTTATGAGTCCGAAACCTTTTAAATGCACAGGGAAGGAATTTTTAGTTGCTTGCCCTAAAGCTTTACTAAGCTTGCAGTGTCTCTCATGTGTGTGTTGCATGTATACCACCCATTTGATTAGGTGGAACTGTGTGAATTTAGGTGGAAAAGAAAAGGAAAACATTTTTTTTTTATTCTGCATTTACTGACTTCCACCTAATCACCTAATCCATATATATAAAATAAACCCTGCTGTTGTGTTCCTCAAACTTTCTTTAACACATAAATTAAGATTTTCCAATGTTGCAAATATTCTGATCCTGAGGCTAGTCAGTACATGCTTCTGGTTTAGACTACTGAATATGTTTATGTTGATATCGCGACATTTGGGCAAAGGTTTTCAAGATGTAATTTGCAGTGAAAGTCCTAACCAAACCCAGCTCTGCAATATAAACACAGTGAAAACTCCCAAGGCCTCTGGCTTGAAAGCCCAGCCCTGCTCTGCCTGTCTGGGCTGGTCTTCTCCTGGTGATGGCTTACCTGAGGAATTCTCCTCTTTTTAATGTATCTACATTTACACTGGAGTAATAGTTCTGTACCTTTTTACAAAGGAAAATGCATACAAACCTAACCTTCCCATTCTCACCCACTCTTGGAGAAACATAATCGCAGCCTTTTAGGCTGGGATTTGCTATTGTACCACTCTGACATTTCTCTTTCCTCCCCTTTTCGCACGACACAGTATTTGCTTTATAAAACACATACACAAAGGTCCACACATTGTCGTGTTTAGATGGTTTGTGTAAACAGGGCTCCGGGATCGTGTTATAACACTGCCCCTCCCTGTGACTGTGACATATCAACGACTACACCGTTATTGTTTAGCCTCGGGTATTTATTTCTGCTTTGTAGGAAATGCTATTGCTCAAGATATTCTCGAGAAGTGAGCCAATGAAGAAGTTACCATGACACAGTGTTGTAAAAATATGGGCACGCTTGGGAAATTTCCACTCCATAATATGAATCTTTGATCATCTAAATAATGTGTTTGTTTATCTTTCTATTAACCAACCTTGGAGGACGTTTAAAAATACAATATTAGTGCTATTAGATGCAATTATGTTCAACAGTGCAGTTTAGCCTGTTGCTGCAGGTTCGTCAGGCTACTGCTTGTTCAACAGCTGACATGGTGATGATGAAGCTAAAATGGTTCGTCATCATCATCATCAGATTTTCAACTGATATGAGCATGTAGAGATATTTTATGGATCATCCATCATTTCAACAGATTAGAGAGAGATTTGACTAAGGCATTATGCAGTTTATTATTTGACTTTATCTAATTTAAATGAAAGTATAACATTTCAGATTTTATTTTTCAGACTTTATTTGACCCTGTACATTTTGAATATTATCTGATGTAGGCTACTGTCTTCTGAGATATTTCAGAGCTCCCTGGATAATGATTGATGGACTAAAAGTAAATAGATCATTTAAAGCTCTTCAGAGAATGTAAACCAGGTCTAGTATTATTCTAGCGAGCAAATCTGCTGGATTTAAGAGCTCTGTTTGCTCCCAGCTAAATAGAGGCCGTCTGTTTCGTCGGACTGGAAAATGTCCCAGAGTCGGAGTTCATTAAGACCTGTTTACTTTAAAATGACGAATGAAGGAACGTTAAAAAAATATAAAATATGGAAATTGCAAATAGGTTTCCATCTTCTCTGACAATGATAATCTAAAGTGCTACTCAAACTATGGGTGGATTCCTAGTCTGTTATTTTTCTTTTTGTTTATTATCTTAATACTATCTTAATAAAATTCCTACAAAATAAATGGCATGCATGCACACTCAGGGGCCACTTTTTAAATACACTTATACATCTGCTCAGTTATGCATATTATCTAATCAACCAATCATGTGGCAACAACTCAATAGAACTAGAAGCATGCAGACAATCGTCCAGAGGTTCAGTTGTTGTTCAGAATGGGTAACAAATGTGATCTAAGTGACTTTGAGAGGTTTGAGTATCTCAGATACTCAACTGCTGATCTCCTTGGATGTCCAACCACAAAAGTCTCTAGAGATTACAGAAAATGGTGCAAAAAAACAAAACACACAGCAATTTTGTGGTCTAAACCACCTTGTATATGAGAGACGTCAGAGGAGAGTCAGACTGGTTCAGGCTGACAAGAAGGCGACGGTAACTCAAATAACCACACGTTACAACAGTGGTATGCAGAAGGAGCATCTCTGAATGCACAGCTCGATGAACCTTGAAGTGGGCTGACACGACTGCATTTCATTGCGGTTTACTGTTGTTTATAGGATTCACTGTATATTTCTATGCCGTTATGTTAAAAGAAATGGTTTGAGAAGCATTGTGCTAGCTGAACCCTAACCCTAACCTTGTCTTATATGGTGCCTATAATGGTGTTGCTGTTGTTAGGAGAGAGGGCGAGGGTGTGCGAGTCTTCTGGGACCGGCTGAGAGAGCCTTCCTTCTCGTCCAGGTGGAATCCCTTTACCACTGACTACCCGTTCATCACCTTCACCTACCATCCTGTGAGGAACGTCAATGAGACGTTCACTGACCTCTGTGAAGTAAGTTAAAACGTCTAACAAAAATTATAGTTTCACTGCTATGTCATCACTAAGCCATTTATAATGCAGTTAATCATCGGCATAGTACCGGGGCATACTAATAATCATCGTTACTATCCATGATTAAATGTATAGAAGTACTTAACGGCAGGTTAGCAGCAGGCCTGAATCTTTATTTATTTATTTATTTATTTATTTATTTATTTATTTATTTTCTTTTTTTCTTTGTTCTGTTCTGTTTTGTTTGTTCTGTTTGTTTTTTGTTTTGCGTAGTTCTTGTTTTTACCCTGCCTTGTAAAGCGACTTTAAGTCTTTGAAAAGCGCTATATAAATTACATTTTTTTTAATTGGCTCACTGTTTCTGATAAATCGGTATTGAGTTGATTGATTGAGTTGAGTTTACCTTAAGAAATGATGATGGAAATGATAGAGCCTTGAAAGTGAAGACTTTTGCATTGACCGATGTACTTTACCAGTTTCATATTCACACCCACATATTAACACACAGCTTCTACAAACTGTTAAATCAAAACCAGTGGTGTGCAATTAGCACTGATAGGTTTGCAAATATCTGAAAGGAATATGACTCTACTTTTTCACCCCTCTTCACTTCCCTCACTGCAGTAGAAATCACCTCATAACTGTTGAATATAGCCAACAGCCCAGATCATGTAACCATCTGAAATTGATGTTTCATCACTTTACATGCACTGACAAAGGCTTTAGATATAATATGATAAGTAAAGACAGAACGCTTTAAACTCACTCACAAAGACTTTAGATTTGATAAGATAGAACACTTTACACTCACTCACAAAGGCTTTAGATATAACATAGAACACTACACTTACTCACAAAGACGTTCGATATAACATATAACCCTTTACACAAACACACAAAGGCTTATGATATGGTAAGTTGTAAGGTTTCTCATAATGACTACTTTACTTTCTGGTCTTCAGGTCCAACACTTCCGTGAGCAGCTTAGAGAGGCAGCCCAGAAAGCCCATGCCGAGAAACCAGTTCCTGGTAAGGCCAATGGCATCATCGTGCTCAATCAGCCTATCCAAATCGAAGCCTATGTGGGCCTGATGTCTTTTATTGGAAACCAGAACAAACTGGGCTACTGTCTGGCTCGAGGAAACATCGGCTTCTAACTGTTTTTCTTAATGCATAAATTGCGTTTATTTTAATATTTATATTTCTCAGGTACATCTTTTACAGGTCCCCTATGGTAAAAATCAAGTTTTGTGGTCAGTTGCATTGTTTGAAGGGACCTAAAATGCCTGGGCTATTTTGGTAATTAATCTTGGAAAAAATCATTGTCTTAAATAAGAATTGGCCCCAGGTGTGACATAATTTCTTTATTGTAACTATCTCTGATATATACTCCAACTCCCTGATGGCCAATCAAGTTAGGGCAAGGTAAAAATTGAAATGCAATGTTCTCTGCTTGAAGGAAGAGAAAGTATGTCCAAAATGATAGTTGGAAATATGAATGGGGGCATTTAAAATAATAAAATCATTCTGAAATTATTCTTTTAAAGTTTTAAATGTGAAGTTTTACATTTTTACCACTACATAGAAATATGCACATTTCACCAGAGGAATACACTGAATGATAAGAGTACCTACTGCTCTAAAAGTGCTTGGTTTTTTCCGTCCTCAGTGATATGGTAATTCAACTCTTTCGCAATGGTAGCCCCCTTTTTCCACCTCCAGTATCTCAGGAGCTCGTCTCCATGCCGCTCTGCTCCTCAGAGATTCAATGAAGCGTGAGGCTGTGGTTGTCAGTTGTGTTTTATCACTCCTAGTGTATTATTACACTGCATAAGATTCTGGAATTTCCCCCCAGATTTGTATGTTTACCTCCTATCTGCCATGTCTTCCTAGTGTGTTTCTGTTTGTCTTTTTTGTGTGTGGCACAAACAAACATCAATGCAAGTCTAAATTTTTTCTCTTCAGAGATAGACATGACAGTTGACTTTCCCTGTTAATAGGAGACATATAGAAAGAACGCTGTGACCTTACAGTATGCAGGCAGGTGCTTCCCTTTAATTTGAATGTATGTTTTTGTCCTCCGAACTTATCTGCACTTTTTATAATTAGTTCACTGATACTGAAATTGGCATTGGGAACTCTTGGGAATGAGAAATATTTTATGTTTTATCTTTAATATTAAATATTTGCCCTTTGACCCTGTATCAATGTAAGACTTTAGTGGTGTTATGTTAAAACTTAAATAACTCTGCAAAATATTTTAATGCCAACCTCCTCTAATGTAGAATATCCTTCTCCAATTGACAAGTGCAAAATAAAAAATAAAATAGCAATACACTTGGATTTAATCGTTCTCAAGAGGAAATAGGGTCAAGTACCTAGCATACCAGAAAAACATGCAGCTGTTATTCCAAAGGGTAAAGTTTATGTTGAAGTTCAGCACCTTCGGGATTGTGTGTCATAACCCTGGGGGTAGAAGGGGTTAAATTATCATGCTTCCTCCCAGGATAAGGACGTGTTTCTAATCCTTGCTCAAGCCATACTGTGCCCTGCAGCAAGGCACTTCATCCATATTTTTGCTCTTCATGTGGTAAAAGATGTACAAAATAACAGGATTAACTGCAAGATAAATGAGCAGCTGTAAAGTAATGCATTTAGGGCCCTTGAGATAATTTCTGTTGTGATGTCAACATTGTGTTTTATAGTGTTTCCAAATGGGAACAATATTTCTACAAATATGTGCATGCTCAGCATTTTGCCCTGAATTTGTCTCCATATTTAGTCTATAAATTACATAAAAATAAATGCTGTTTTTCATTTAATATAACTGTGGCGATTGGTTGGAGCAATAGCCTTCTTCATCATCTCAATCTATTAATATTTAAAAAATGTTGCCTTTATGGAATACATATTAACTGGCATTATCTTTTTAATGGGCAGGATGGAAAATAATTAAAACTCAATCTAAATATGAACTATACCTGTCACAAATACTGAAATAAAGAAGGATATTTCAATTTAAAGAGATGTTTACCATGTGACATTTGTTGTCATGAATCAACATGGCTGTTTAATTGCTTCTGTGGCTAAAATGTTGCATTAGCAACTACATTAACTATTCATTTTAATCTTAACCTTATTTGGCAATTCAATCGTATGTAAAGCATTTGATTCTATACTTTAATTTAACTTGAAATAAACTGTTAATAAATGATGATTTATAGAAATTTTAAACTGCCTTTGTTGTTAACAATATGCAGTGCTCTTCATAGGATAATCATATTAGTTGAAGTGTTCAGTGGTTCAGTATTACAGTATTCATATAATATAGTATCAGCGATGCATAAACCATCAATCATCTTCCAAGGTTTCTAATGAACACGTTCCATTCTGGAAAGGTAAGCGTGTGCCTGGGGCCAGCGAATGGGACTTGGGCTTCAGTCCCATAATTTTTCCCTAGCATTACCTCAAAATGTTTTTATGCCTTTTGTTGCATTTCTCCAGTTTCTAAAGAAGAGCTGTCAGGGAATACTAAAGGAGGAGGCCCCAAGAGAATTGTCAAACCTTGCAAACTGTACAGCAAGCAGTAACTTTCTGAATTATCTAAACAGTCCCTCTTGTCTACCTTATTCTCTAAAGCAGTGAGCTGCCTTATTCTCTAAAGCAGTGAGCTGCCTTATTCTCTAAAGCAGTGAGCTGCGACTCCTCAATTTCTTTTAATAACATAACTAATATAATTGCCTTAATTATGGCATAAACAACTGTATACAGTATATGTATAAAACCATATTTAAACATTTATTCAACTCGATCCAAAATAATAATCAAATTATCAAAACTCAATGTACACTATATGAAATTATATTAAGTAAACATAACTGTTTCTTAAGCTTCATCTCAGATCTTCATCTCAAGACAGTAACTGCATCTAAATGTCATAAATATTTAGGTTAAGGTCAAACTCCAGCGGAAGTTGGAAGGTTTTCCTTTACGTCTCTCTCTAGACAGCTTCAAGTACTTATTTCACTCGATTGTGACGCGAGATGAGATTCCCATTGCCCTGAAGTGGAATTTGATTGGGAAAGCGAGAGGTTTAAAAACTCTCCATCAATGCTTGTGACCCCAGACGGCCCCAGCTAACACCCAGAACTTCCTCGGATGCTTGGGGCGAGTAACATAAGACAAATTCTGCGAGACACTCTCAGTCATGGTGTGGCATGCAGCCTTCTCTCTCTCTGGAATACCTTCAAAGCCCGCATAGATATGCCAGCTTGGATACCGTGCTTCTTTTTTACAGGTCATGCAACCTCAAGTCACCATTTTCATTTCTCTGGCCTCACTGTGGCTCTGTTTGTTTGGTAAACATGTAACACCTGTCACAGGAATGCCAGTTGCTAACGGGTCACAGTCCAAACGCATTTGTTATTTTCTTTTGACAGTTTCCCACTTCTCGCCTCTGTTCACATTCCATCTGTTGACCTCGCACCGATACGTACAGTAAGTGTGAAGGAGTCAATGTGTGTGAACCCTTGTGCGTGTGTTTGCTCACATATGCGTTCTTGTGTGTGTGTATATATATGTGATGTGTGTTTACACACACAGGGATGTGGGCTACTGGCTGCCGGGCTGAATTGCTCTCATGTAATGAAGACGGGGCTAGTGTTTTTATTTATCTCTCCCCTCGTTGTCTACTTCCACCCTCAGCTGTCACTGTTGTGTCTGGAACCCTGTGCTGAACCCAGCCTGGTATGGGACCCTTTGGAAACTTGTCAAATCCAGTAACCCTCCCAACTACGTAGAATTCTAAAGCCTGGAACACACCCTGGATTCTTATTATGGAAAACAGTAGCTATGAGGAGCACGCAAGAAATGTGTGATCTCTCTACCTGAATGTGCAGCTTGTTTGTAGAGTGTTCAACAAGAAGACGGGATTAACAAGAAAGTGGTTTTATTTTCTTTGGTTGTTGTATTTCAAATGTAGATAAACAACAATAACGGAAGACATTAATTGGTCTTGTGAATTCTGGCTGATCTACAGATTGTAATGATGTATAACATATAACTTCCATCACCTAATATCCAAACAACTCATGAAAAATCAGATTATTAAAGCGAAGGTATGTATTTCTGGCCTCTGGGAGGCAGAGCAATAGAACTGAAGGTCCTCGCACCACTCTTACACCCATGGGGGCTCCAGGGTTTCGTGTGCATGTAGGTGCATGTGCACAGGTGCTTTGTCTAATCACAGGCTTTCAGTTTATATCCAAGAGGGTACTGTAGTTCTTAAGCCAGTTATTTTATGGCGATTAGAGGTCAAAATCTCACGTGAGGTTTTTAAATACATTTGAAATGGCAAAATTATACTAGATTCTAAACACTACTCTTTAATATGTTTTATTAACAGAGTAATAACGATTTGTTAAAAATTGAAATTGTGTGTGTGTGCACTGTAAAAAGTGGATTAATCTCATAATATCTTGGGCCTCTGGATGGATTTATGGATTTATATGTGTACTTATGCGTAGACGTTCATTATTTTTACCTCTGTGGCGCTAACAAAACCGATGATTTAACCCATACAGTCATTAGTTAACATATCACTTCATGCTGGATTCATGACTTTATTTGTGTCGGATCTATACAACATTTACTAACAGTCTCTGTATGGTGCAACTGTATGAGTGGGTCATATGCTGTAAAATCAATAGAAACAGATATTTAGATGAATCCGTGAATGAATTTATTTATTCATTTATTTATTTATTGTACTGGGAATTCATCTGCATCATATGCACGCCATTCATTTGTCCAGCGAGGATCGCACTCTTTGGAATGGCATACTTTAGCATGGCACGTATCTGGTGCCAGGTCTGCCCCTTGGTTTTGGTTGGTTTTGGCTGTTGGAAAGCTGGAGCTAAGCACTGTTGACAGGCTGCTGGACAGGCAGGAGTGGGGAGACATTGAGCAGAGCAGAAGCCCAGAGCACAGAAATATCTGATTTGAGCTCCAGGAATGTATTGGTGCATGGCCCCTACTCATAGACACAGACACAAACTGCTGACACACACACACACACACACACACACACACATAGTGACATGTCACAGGCACACCTAAATGCCTACTGCAAACACTAAAAACACTCCAATCCTCTAATGTGCATACACACCATGACTCTCAACAATCTGATCCCGATATACAAGACTACAACTTGTAACTTTAACCCCCAACCCCTCCCTCAATATGAGATACAGTATGCATACACATTTCATATTACTCTCTACATATTTAAATTAAGTTGTTAGCAATTGCATTTGAAGAATTTGTGTTGAGTTACAGTTCAGTTCATGTTTGTTCTGTATTTCATCATAACTCATTGCCAGAAGGGGGCAGTAACTGTCAACCACCACAAAGATTAATGTTTTTGTGTTTAGTTTGTTTTTTACTTACATGGAAAATGTATGATATTTTAGTGCAGTGGTTTTCAAAGTTTTTGATCCCTGAATCCAAAAAACACAACATATTACATATACATAGAAACAACCATGCACCATTGAAAACATGAAACAAATGTTTACACATTTTATTAACCATAATAAAACTAGATTAAATATAAAAAAGATGATCAAAAAATATTATGGGCCCCCCCAAAGTTCATCTTGTGGCCCCCCCAAGGGGATGAAACCCCATCATGTAAAAACACAGATTTAGTGTTTGTATTTGGAGTTTACAGGAGTTTTTTTGTTTGTTTGTTTGTGGTTTTGCTTTTATACATTATAACATATTCAAAATATCCCATTAGTAAAAAGAATAGTGTCAGACCAGAGTCTAATGGGGAATGACACATGACCCGTAAGTCAAAACAATGGTATTATCCTTTAAGAATGTTAATCGCACTGGCCTGAGCGGTGATCATGTCTGCCTCAAGGGCCTGGTTCCTCACCAAGTGGAGAAGTTTATGAGTGAGGTTAAGATGTCAGGCCGAGCCGCGGTTAAAGAGAGCCCTCCTTTTACTGTCCCCCCAGCCTGACCTCTGGGAGCAGGGGGGATAAGTGAGTGGCCTGGCTCACCCACCCACACACACACACACCCTGACCCCCTCCATCCACCACCCTGAGGCCGCTGTGTCCCCAGCAACCTCACTGCAGCTTGAAAATATGTCCTTGATATGGCTGGCATGTCATAAGCAGATGTCCTGGTGGCGGGAGATAAATTTGAGAGCAAGGAGATGTCAGGCTGGCGACAGCTGTGGGCTACAATTTCACCAGATGTCTGTCGTTGCCAGCCTTCAGTAGATGCGGACTGACCGCCCTCCCTTGACGTACTTTACATGCACAGTAAATATTTGTCTGCACACAAAAGCTCGTACGAGGCACAAATCACAATTCGGTCGCCGCGGCTCGAGCATTCGAACTGCATTCGCAGGCATGATTTACAGGGGGCTTTCGAGGCAGGCATCGGCGAGATGCTGTTCTATTGTTTTAATTAGAAGGACAGCTGAAGCTGCCATGTTTAACAGTCAGCGTGAGAATAAATTACAATGTTTAAACCTCAGTGCTCTGTCAGCAGTGGTCTTTAAACTTTTTGAGCCACAACCCCAGAAAAGAAGTTGTTTATAGCGTTCGAGTCACACTAGTCACTATGAACTTCTTTTTTAATGGCATAACAAAATATATTAACAATCATAAACCATATAGATATTTCATAAAAATAATTAAAATGATTAAAAAAATAAAAAATAGATAATATTTGATTTAAATATAAGAAAACTGTAGTGATCGTACTGGTGACGAGTCCCCCTGTGTGTTGGACTCTCTCCATGCCTGCTGGGGGCGCTGCCGGAGCCAGTTGGTGTGAGGAGGGCTTGGAGGGATGGCTGGAGGGTGCTGATGGCTGCAATGGCTCAGAGACACAGAGTTTACATTCCAGCTGAATGTAGTCTGACATGAGGCGAGACACGGCATTTCCTGTAGCCCCACTGTTCTGTGTCCTGGCCTGTGCATCGAGTGGGGGCTTTGGACACATGCAGCCTGTACAGAGATACAATCAGCTCCTCCCAACCCACCCACAGTTCAACGATACCTTTGGTATTGCTTAAATCTATTCAACTTCCTCGTTGAATTGGCAAGTTGTTTTGGCAAGTGGGACAGTGTGGTGTGAATGACTTGTGTGTGACTAATAATGACATGGGGAACAGTGGGCGTAATGATGATGATGGTGTGTGTGTGTGTGTGTGTGTGTGTGTGCGACTGTGTGTCTGTGTTTGACGGCGAGAGATGGGGGTCAGATACACCTGAAAGCTTTCTCATCACCTCTCGTTACTAAACCACCTGGAGACTTCAGCCAAACAGAAAGCTCCTGGTATAGAAACACACACACGTAAATCCATTATTTCTAGCTGGAAAAACTGATTGACAAAGCTGCGTCAGATTAGTTACCGTGTGAATGTACCTTTGTTCCCTCTTTTGTTGTTGTTGTTGTCGCCAGTCTGTGAATTTAGTCCACCTGAGGGTGCTGGAGATGTGCGTGTGCGTGTGTGTGTGTTTGTGAGTGCATGCGTGTGTGTGTATTTAGTACAGTTAGTTGGCTATGCGTCTTTAGAGTTTAAAGGTTGGGGTGGGGCTGTGCTTGGAAAAGCTGACTACAGGAATATTCATCACTTTTTCCACTGTTCCAGAGAATGCATTTTGGTAGAACCGTACCAAAAAAACAACAAATTTTTACAATCATTGAAACATTTTCTCACACCCCCCTCCCCCACTAACTTCATGCTATTTTAGCTTTGAGAGGGACAGCTGTATGATTTGTCATCGCGTGTCATGTATGTTCATGCCCTATCACATATACTGTATACGTACTGTAGGTTTGCTCTGGCTCGGTTCCAGGCAGAAGGGACATGGCTCCAGTCCTTAGGTATCATTTACCCTAGTTTTGTGGGAGCGTCTGTCAGGTTCGCAAGCGTTTGAAATAGCAGTTCTATGGACATTCTCGGGGCGGGGGCGGAGGGGAGGACGCTAAAGCAGTAGCCTGGGAGGATACAGAAACCCTTGGGGCTCAAAAAAACCTGTCCTGCAACCTTCTCACCCAGCCTGGTGAATTCAGAAGAACAGATTTGTTTTTCAGACTTGTTATTTTCCTACTTGTTCCATGTTGATTTCGTCGTTACAAAAACAATGTTAGTAAGAAACACCCAAAGTATTGTTTTGTCACGGCCCCACAAAGGTCACTGCATTTAGGATTAAAGAGAATGAATGTGTCTGTTTACCGCAAAATGTTGATTAGCAGGGACATCAGGAACTCTTTATTGTGGTTAAAATGCATGTGAGCAGTTTGGCTGTTGCTGCTTAATAACATACTGTACAACATTTGCTCCTAATGGGTGCTGAATGTGGATCTGAATGAGGTTGGCAGAGAAGCTGCTAGAAGTCTTTATGGGACATACAGTAGTAATTCAAAAGTTGTATAGACGAACCTCCTGTCTGTGTTTTAACCTTCCCTGCTAAACCTGTGAGTGTTTGTTTCACACACAGCGCACGTTGATTCTTCAAGGGCCTCTGCGAGCTATGGTTACCCAAAAAAACCCTTCTGTGGCTCTACGCAAAGACGCATTACCATTGAAGTCTAAATCAGCCTTAAGTCTTTGGATAAAGGTGGTTAACCAAATTGTGACTACAAATTGCACTGTGAGGAGTTTTGCTGAAGCGATTGAGTTTCTTGGAATAAAAGACTACTCCCTGAAGCAGTCTAAGACGGTTGATATCCTGGTTATCACTGGTTAAATGAGTAAACATGGCTGAAATGAATACCATTTCCACGGCAGGCCATTGCGTGTTTAGTGACTCACACGCCATTATTGTGATATGAAACCAGGGGTTGACACATTCACCTTTAAATAAAGTCCACATAAGGAATTTTCAGAGCGACAGGTCTACTTTATATCAGTTAGCCACCTGCCACCTGCCAAGACATTCTCATCATTAGCGCCAATTGGAAACAATTCAAGCATACAGTATAGTTAATGACATGGTGCCAGTTTAAGGGGTAACTGTTGGCCATGGTGGGCTACCTCAACTGAGCTTAAATGGGTAATGTAACAGCTAGTATCATTACTCAGTTTCATTATATTAAAGCCTCTTTTTTGCAGGGTATTTTTATAATGTATGTATAATACCTCAGCAGAAGTAGTCTTTTCCCTCCCATCGCCATTAACATTACTTGTTTTAGAGGAACTAGCTTCAGCAGAGGTCCTACAGCCAAGCCATTTGGCCTGGTTAAAACAGTCATGATTTTGCAAGTATCTGCCTCTACGATTCGCTCCACTTTACTTACAGTGAGTACAGTTACAGTATTAAGAAGCAAGGATTAGACACCTCGCTCAAGGATGCTTACAGGCCTACTATTAACCTACACGGCCCTGTTAACTGCAGTTTTGCGTGTTTCCTTGTGGGTTAACTTATACGTCCATTCAGCGCCACCTAAACAGCATACCTACAGTCACAGCTTTTTCACTAGTAGCTGCCTAAAGTGATTGACATGTGACTCTATCCGCTTGGATCCTGGTTTACCTGACACCACAACCGGCCCTGGACCACTGCCCTCTACTCTCCTGGCATCAGCTTTCATATGTGGTCATCGCAATGTAAATTCTATAAGCCTGGCAATTAGCAAAATTAATGACATGGATTTTCTCAGCTCAGCTATCCTAGTGGCACATGGGAAATGACCCGTAAAGTCATCTTGTCCTTGTGAAAATGTGAATAGGGGAAAAAACAGGGATTGTTTAATGTTGAGAGCCGTGCTTTTTTTATTGACTGTGACTCACTATAGGAATTTAACAGTGAAATCAGCACCGGTAAAAGTAAGCCTTTCTGCTGCCCATGAGGCCACACCATTAGCAGGAGGGCAATTTAATGCCAAGCTTATGAGGACACATCATTTATGTTATTTGTTTAGCTAGATACTCTATCTGTACACGTGGTATAACTTAGAAGTGTGCTCCCTATGAATATTTTCAACGCCTTTCAGATTTACAGTTACATCTTAAGTGTTTCTACGGTTGATCCATCTTTTCATGTGGATCTGAGAACATGTGCTGCTTAATAAATACTTGGGATTGTTTTCATCACTGTCATGTATTGTGGAGCGGACATAGATTCATCTATTCATCAGAGACCCTAAGAAATGCCTCTGAAATATCCACTTTCATTGAAGCGTCCCAGTATATCACCGGCAGGTTTTATTTTTATAACATATCCAGTGACAAAGGACACTTCAACCCCTTGCTTAGATTACAAGTGGACGGGTGTTAGCTCATGGATGAAGGATAATGTGTCTTTGAGCTGCTTCTAGGTATCTTTATATGCTACACATACATGCTTTTTAATAGGCTGAGGGGCAGACCAATCACACGTGTCACTCTGTTACCAGGATACCGGCGCTGTGGTTGCTAAACACCGGTCCACAACTTTTACATCATGGACTATATTTTTGAAAGTTAGAATATGAAAGATTGTATTACTTCAGAGAAGTGCTGAAGCCGACCCCTGCAACACCTGCTCTGACAGTGTACCATATCATCACCCTTTTCTCCTCGCTTGACAATTTCTTCATTTAACGCTCCGTTCACTTGTTCAAGAGGTTGATTAGTGCCACAGAACAATATTTTGTCCAATTACAGGACTGGATTGAACTTTAGTTAAACCCCTGGCTCTGTAGCTTCCTGTCCTCAGTGTTAAGTCATCCCGTCGACATTCAGCAAACCGGAACCTGATCAGTAATTTCGTTCACCATTCATTCATTTAATTCATGACAATGATCACTGGTACAACATTAATAATGAGGTATTAGGAAGCTACAGAGGAAAGGGTTTAACAAAATGCTAATAAGATGGAGGTTAGGTTGACCATATTTTAATGACATTGGTTGTCAATATACTAGTGACTATTTCTTTTACTAATATTTATATATATTGATATAATGACCGATTTTAAGCATTCCCAAGCCACATGGTGAAAAGGTAGTTTAGTTAGGAATTTTTTTCAAGCTTGAGTTTTTGAAAACAATAAATGGATCAATGGAATAATCAATTGACCAAAATTTAATAAAAAATAAATTAAGTGTCAGTAAAGAAATAATTGGTTAAATGATATATCGGGCTCTAGTTTCCAGACAGCGCAAGGCCAGTGGTAGCGCTAATACAGACATAATTTTGATGTGCGCAGGGTGGATTTTCTCTTGCCTGGGCGTGTTTGCTAATTTCCCGGCTCGCCATGACATCGCTTGCGCCGAAATGGCCGTGGGGGCGCAGTAGAGGGTCGGTCAATCAAAATCTGGTGGCGCAGTGCTAGTTTGGTGTCAAATAAAACCAAATATTGTGCTAGCGTCTCTGATTGGTCAGATCACATCTTAGCGCAGTCGTAGGCGTTGTGTGGTAGTTTCCGGGCTTTAGGCGAAGGTACACTAAGCACATACCTATCCAAAATCACACACGCCACTAATGACTTTTTAATCACAAAACAAAATATATGCATGTGTATGCATGTGTTTATTCATTCTAATCTAACCCTTTTACAAGTGTGCCATCGTTGCACCCAATTACCGCTACCATCACATACATATCCCGAAATTAGCAAAAAATGATTGGCCACACTTTAGATCAACTTGCTGAGAACTTGCGGCATGCGCCTGCGCTTGCATCTTGACCTGGAAACTAGGGCCCGTGATGTGCCATTTACAACATCATGAAAACATGCCTGTCTGATCCATGTCATAAAATAAAGTTGTATATTAGACTTCTGAGTAAACATTAAGCACTTTGATGCCTGTTAACTTGATAACTTGTGATTTAGCATCATTTTGTACCTTATTACCATATTTTACTGCCATTTCATGGTCTAAATAACTGACTAAATAACACTGACAAATGACCCTCCCACCCACCACAAACACAAACTGCTAGCTGCTATCATGTAAAGATCAGCCGTATTCCATTTGTTAATGAATTATTATTATTATTCATAATATTCATAATATTATTATTATTAATTATTCATCGCATAGTTGAAAAAATTAACCACAGATTAATCTATAATGGAAAATAATCATTATTTAGAGCCCTAATTTCAATCCCAGCCCGTAGATGCATTTTGTTTCTGTTGTCTGTCACCCTGTGATGAACTAACAGTGCACTCTGGGTGTCTTTCTGTCTCACTGCCTCTGTAAGCTGGGATGGGCTCCTGCCGCCAACGACCCAGAACAGGACTAAATGTGAAAAAGAAAATGGGATATAACTAAATGATATGATGTCCTGAGGGCAAACCTTACTCAAACGTTGAATGGATAGGTTTGCACCACCATTGTGAATGTGAAATTATATCACTTTATGCTAACACCATTTGCCATGAGCACTGTTGACTGACATCAAAAGGCAGCAAAGACAAGTTTAGAGTTGGATTAACCGTGATTGATGGTTTGTGGTTCACTGGATGTCTGCTTTTCAGATCTTGCACTGGTTGCTGGAAAGCTTTGATTATATTTACTGAAAGTCTGTATGGGATTCTGCAAAGCAACAAAGCAATCCACTAGCACTCGTTTGAACCAGACCTGATTTTAATCCAGTTTGGTGTGTTTTCGTTTGGTGTGCAATCCCTCATGTCCTGCAGGTTATCCTCATTTATACACCATACACAGAATTTGTTTGAGGAATCTCTGTTTACTCGCTCCCTGTTTTCAAGGTGTCCCCCTTGAAATTGTATATTCAAATAAATCCTTAAAATAGTCCTGACGCGTAGCTTTTCCTTGTCATGTTCAGAGTTAGAAAGTATGAGTTTTTGTGGGTTTGGACTACTATTTGTTTACTTGCAAAGGTCACGTCATTCCCTAACATTTCATATTTTGTTTATGGTGTGCAAACTTTTTAATGATCTCTTTCCACCTTAGTAATTACATTATAATAAATCCAGTCTTGTTCCCATTGGAGCTAGTTATACCGGCTACTTTAATATAGTCCTTTTTTCTTTCTTTCTTTTTTTGCTGCTGGCAACATGAATTTTCCCATGGTGACACAATAAATGATCTACGTGAGGCTACATAAGTCACTGTGGCAAAAGGCAGGTGAATCACAGCGTGGGAAAGAATTCATAATTATTTCAAGTCTGAATATCCCACAAATAATAACACTGTGATAGAGAAAGACAGGTTTTTCCTGTCAGATTTGGAAAGATCAACCTGCTTTATTGCTACAGTATACATATTGGGTGCAGAAATACATGTAACTCACTATGTTGGAAATGTTTTATGCTCCAGGAGTCAAATGCATTTCATTATTGTGTATATATTGTTATAATACTATCCTGATTATTTATGTTTTGTATTATTTGATTTTCCAATGATCTAGATTCATTGTATAATGAATACAATAATATACTGTATACTGTATAATAATTATTATAATTATATACAGTGATTATATATTTCATTGAATTATATAATTTCAATTTAATTGGTCAAATGTTTAATTACCATCTTTGTTTTTATATTTGTTCAGTAGCTTATTTAACAATGTCATAAACTTAAGCAAACATACACACAAAACCTTTGTCAGTTGAAATAGCGATTTCTCTATGGGGATGTCATGAACAATACCAAGTTGCCAGGCAGTTTATTCCATAGGCCATAAATGATCACTTCGCAGACACTGCACCGGACACTGGTAGTTTTGACTCATCTGGATTTCCCCCGACATTAGTCACCAACTGAAATACACACACACACACACACACACACAAGTATGCCGACACAACGCCGAGGGCCTGAAAGTGATTGGCCAGAGTGTTGGCTATGCGACTAACACGGCTAATGCATCGCTCCATAGCATGGCCAACGTAAGGCCAACTTCTTCAGCTGCCCCAACAACTGCTCCGTGGCATCTCATAAGTAAACCTATGACATTAATAGGCTGTGTGAGTGGGTCCACCATAATGCACGGAAATGGCTGTCTGAAAAAAACAAATTAAGGAGATGTCGAGGTCTGAGGTTACAGGGGGCTGTGCCCCCGTGCACCACGGACGGCTCTACTGCTGATACAATTACAGTTTACAGTGAGCTTAGCGCCATGGCTGCCTCACTGTGTATTTTTTCTAATCGGAGCCTTGTGAGAATAATAAGCGCATTAGAGATATGCGCTCTCCTACCGATGACAGTAACAGAGATGTGACTGACGTAACCGCGAACCCATAAACACACATGCATGCATCTCTTATGAAGTAATGTTGGGGTTTGGTGCCTGGTTCCTAGGGCCCGAGCATTAGAGTAATTAATGACGTAAGGGTCTCGTGTGTCAGTGTAAATATCAGATATAATCACACCCAGAGGTCACTGTGTCCTTGCTGTACGTTGGAAGGTTGCACGAGTTATACGGCTGTGTTTATTAGGAGAATGTGTCATTAAACTTGACAATTGACTAAACTGACGACTGGTGACAGATATAATGGTTACATATGAGGTTTCAAGAAATATCAGTGAAATATCGGAAAGATTTGACCATAAGTGCATAAGTGACCTGAAGTTATTTAGGAATGCGTTATTTACAGCGATGTCCTGGTAGACTTCGCCAGCTATAACTCGATCAGGTTTTGTACAGTACTGTTGGCCCCCACAACCGCCTAACTAAAACATTTGGGATGCTCGTGCCCTGCCCAAAGGCACTTTTAACATTTTTCACTCGCTGCTCTCACTGGACGGGGAATGGAGATTTTTGTTCGTTGACTTCTCCCACTTGGATGGCATAGCCACCCCTGACATCATCCCTATGGTGGATTGTGGGAAAGGAAGCGAGAGTGAATGTCTTTATTAAAAGTACAACAGTCCAGCTTAGAGGCTTGTGTTCCCTGGATACACCACATCTATTTATTATCCCTCCCCCCGCTGTGACCCTGCTTTTTATTTTAGCCTGCTGATGCACCCACTACTTATTTCTAAAAGCCACCGGACACCTCTAAGATTACACTGGCCTACTATTTGGTTGAGAGGGAGAGTCTGATATTGAATGTATGTGAGGACTGAGGTACTGTATGTGCTGGGATTAAATAAGAGCAGTTCATGTAGATTGTACTGTAGATCCCTCGCAGGTCTACACCTCCTTTGTCTCCTTCAAAGCATGGTGACGCTCACTTTAAGACAGATTACAAATGAAAGTGTATTGGTTAGAAATGGTTTTCCCCTCAGACTCCACCGCCTTGCCGCATAGCATCTCTCTGAACTTCCTCTAGGTTGAATAAGGCTTGACTTTGTTAGTCAATGAGCTGAGGGGATTCTGCTGGAGTGTTGGGGCTTGCGCTGAATGGGCAGAGGAGGAACGAGGACTGTACTGTATCTGTATTCTACCAGACTGAAGCCTCTGGGGTGGCAGTGGGCATCGTGATGCAATCGACATGCCCGCAAATCCACTAGGGAGTCTGGGTGGAAATATCAGGATGGGGCAGAGGAACAAATGGAGTGTGGCTAAGCTTTTCAGGACAGCAGCTAACAGTGTGTGTTTGTGGGGGGAGGGAGGTCAAATGGGTAATGGGTGTTGCTTGATATCTATATCCTAGCAACTCCGAGTGAGTGATATCTTGCATAACCGTAGCTGGGGATTGGTCAGAGAGCTGGCATAAGCCCCTCCTATGTGCAGGGTCGCCTAAGAAAAAATACCTAAATTCAAAACATCTCTCAAACTTTCTCCACTCTCTGCACTTCACTCTCCAGCACTTTAATCCAACCTGTTTGTTTATTTATTATATACATTTTTATTTTAATTATTTGTTGTTGTTTTTTTTTTATTAATGTTCATGCACGCTCACTGATCTATGTGCTTATGTGACCCGTTAACAGTTTTGAAAGAGTTCCTTTAAGTGAAGTTTGGCCTGCCAACATGAATTCACCTTACACAGCTGTGCAGTATTGCCCTGAGTTTCCCTTTCACCGGTAAGTACAGGACATACAGGACTGAAAAGTCTGATGTGTGTTCACTATTTGTTATTATATTACAATAAATGACACCAGAAAGATACCTAAATCGTGTTATTGTTATTAACAGTACAGTATCTATTGATCTTAAAGGTGAAAACAAAATAATGACCATACCCTTTGCCATATAGACATATAAGACATACGTATAAATAATGGTAAATCTAAAACCAAGAATGGTCCTTTGCGTTGGTTGTTGCCATTTATGGTTGAGAATATGAAGAATATTGAAATTATGACACATTTATGTTACGCTATTTGATTCATTTTAGTAGTTGGTATACGGTACAGTACTTGCAAACACTTGTGTCTGCCGGGATCCTCAGCTGCCGCCCTGCGCTGATATTTATAATTGTGGCATACTTCTTGCAACAATGCATGCGTACGGAGGGCCATCGTGGCCGAAGTGGCAGACAGATACAAGACAATCCTCCCCCATACCTGCCTACGCCTTACGCCTCCACCGCTAGTCTCGTTAGTCCGTTCTAGCTGGGGTTCTCACTTGTGACCCACCCACCCGCAAAAAAGGTGTCCATTGGTTGCGAACGCATGCCTACATGAGTAGGGCCGCAAGCAATGACCCACTTTTTTAATAGTCTAACATAACAGTATAAAAAAACACACATTTAAAAAAATCATAATACTGTAAAAAGATATATTTCATGGCCCTTGTAAAGCGTTTTGTGGCCCACAGAACCACTGCAGTAGAGGTTACCTTCCTATCTGTTATAGTTATAGAGCAATGTATTGGTGCATTTTGTTCATTAACACTTCCCCGGTGTCAAGCCAGAACTATAATATCACTACCCAATACGTTTGCTATCTGCCTGCTTAGAGGCCATGAGCTGCCACGCATAAAAAATTGTCTATGCAAAAATGTATTTATTTATGTATTAAAAGGTGAAACTCTAAATGTTGACGTAGAACCTAAAACAAAAACACTCTACCATAGTTAATTTATTTGGTTAATATATCCTGCTCTACAACTGTACTAATACTAATTAGTGTGGCAAAACACAAGTTGCATGTCACCACCTTTGCAGCAGGAAAGGCTTTAAAATGATGCCTAATCAACCTGTCACATCCTAAACCACCCCATAAGAAATGTAATTCCCTGGATAATGCATAACCCTTTAAGATAGTCATATGCAGCAGGCATAGTGGGGACCGACATTTTGACGTTTCTTGTTCTAGTGATCTTACAGGTTATGCTAAATTTGAGCTAAATTTAGTAAATTTAGGTTTTCAGTTTTAGGTTTTCAGTTTTAGGTTTTCAGTTTTAGGTTTTCAGTTTTAGGTTTTCAGTTTTAGGTTTTCAGTCTGGGCTTGGAGCCTGACACAATTAGCACTAGTAGCACAGTGTACAGTATCTAATTGTCGTGTAAGATTGTGAAGCTTTTTTATCATAGCTCATTATCAAAATGCCCCAGCTGTTTCCTTCCACATGTCTTTTTTGATAGTTTGTGTTGGCAGTGTCACATTATATGAGGATGTGTGCTTTTATCGAGCTGGTAGCCTATGTCTTCTATTATTTACATTTACATGTACATTTACAGCATTTAGCAGACGCTTTTATCCAAAGCGACTTACATACACATTTGTCAACAGTTGAACTGGTTAATCACCAGTTTATGCAAGTAGATAACATTCTCCTAGAATAAGGACAGCATC
>JAOEHI010014633.1:0-30637 GCA_025447815.1 Percopsis transmontana
AGAGAGAGAGAGAGAGAGAGAGAGAGAGAGAGAGAGAGAGAGACAGAGAGAGAGAGAGAGAGAGAGAGAGAGAGAGACAGGGACTATACACACTGGTGCATTGGTGCCCCAGTATTGTACGTGTAATTAAACATTATTGCTAAAACTAAACTAAACTAAACTAAAAGCTGTTTACGCTCACCTCTGATGGGGCATTAATTATTCTTAGACCATTTTATCTCTAATGTTAAGGTGTTAGGACAGGGAAAGACTGCGTCTACTAAGCAAAACAAACCACTCCGCTCTTAAAAGATCAATAGCAGTTTAACCCAAGGGTACGTGTGTGAGTGTGTCAGTGAGAGAGAGAGCGAGGAAGCAAGAGAGAGAGAGAGAGAAAGAGAGAGAGAGAGAAAGAGGCAGACGCGGAGCTGTGGTGGATAAGTTTGTATTTTCTAGCAGAGAGGTGAAAGTCTACCCACCTCGTCTCTGAGAGCGAGGACCTCTCCTTCCATTTGTCTCTGCTTCTCTCTGGCCTGCTCCAACTCAGCCTCCTTAGTCTTCAACTGCTCCTGCAGACTCAGGAGTTGCTGCGGATAAAACACACACACACACACACACACAGACACACACAGACACACACACACACACAGAAACACACGCTAAACAAAAGCGACAGTGTCCGACAAAACAAGTCAGCCAGGCTTAGCATGCTCAAGGATGCTTACAGGTAGGCCAACTCTGGGGCTCGAACCCCACGGCCTTCCGGCTGGGAGTCTAACTCCTAGACCACTAGACTATACTGCCCCCGAAATTGTCTCATCGTCCCCCAGAAGGCATCTTGTTGGCCCCCCCAAGGAACCCCGACCCCTTCTTTGAGAACCACGGGTGTACACATACATACACACACACACACACACAGACAACAGGGGCGTACCTGCTGCATGTTGTGCACACTCTGCTGCAGCAGCTGGATGTGGGCCTTGGGGCTGTGTGAGCGCACGGGGCCGTGCGCGTGTACGTGCGCGTGCTCGTCGTCCGCGCGGCTGGCCTTCGTCTGCTCCTTCCTCAGTAGCTCCACCTCGTTCCTGTAGGCGTCCAGCTGCCAGCGCAGAGAGTCATTCTCCTCCCTCAGAGACACCTGGCTCTGGTCACACCCTCCTGCCGGGGGAGGGGGAGGGGGAGGAGAAGATGAGGAGGATAGGGAAGGAGATATGAGAGGAGAGATTTGGCGGGGGGATGGGGGAGGAGAGGGGACAGGAAGCGAGAGCAGAAGGTAGCTAAGCTCCTTCGGGGTATGCAGGAACACAATATATTTACTCTGTATGATACGTCTGTGACGTTTATATTGCCTGCAGTAAATCATACAGTAGGTCATCTCTACCATTGTCCTGGCTCCTTTTCTTTAAAGGCTGATCGGCAAGCGTGCGCACCGACAGATAATAAAAGTGTACATTTGAGTGTGTATAAATGGTGTTGCTGTATGTGTCGTCGTTGACAGGACCGCAAGATCTCCGCGTCCGGGAATTATTCTTCTACAAGTGGGGTCAGGAAATTGTCTGCGGCTGTAAACAAAGGGCTTAGTGACTAAACGCATTATTTCATCATCTAACTTGTATGATTTAAGCAGCCGCCAAGACAAAGGAGCTGTGTGCGCACACAGGGAGCCCTTTAATGCACAACAGCCTGTCTGGCCTGTGAAAGGAGGAACAACAAGCAAAAAAAAGTGCTAAGAGAACACTATTTTTAGTTATTGAAAACACATGCTCAGTGTGGTCTAGGTGTTGGACTAGGTGCTGGAAGGAGGCGGGTTCGAGCCCCAGAGTTGGCCAAACTGAAAGATGCCTAACCCCTATTGTAATTCTAATTTTAATTGTAATTGAGCTAGTGTATAACGTCTGTTAATGTCATCATCTAGTATAGAGCACATTTTGACATTTTGATATTGTACAACTCCCTTGAGTGAAAAGATCCAGTCCACATGCGTGTAAAGAGAGAACTTATGTGAGAATGTGCGGTATATGAATTATTTCATAGGTTTCGGTAGATGTTGAACCATACCATTTTCCTCCATACGCAGTTTCTTGCAGGGGCTTTCATCAGAGTCGTCATCTGACATGTCCATCTCCTCCTCCCGGCGAATCCCCATGATCTCCTCGCTGTGAGCGTTTCTCAGCTCCTGTGACACCAGAACCAGCAGAAACAGCGCAAAGACCCCTTCAGCCTCAGCACCACAGACGCAATGACCTTATCTCACTCCACTGAAAATAGTAGGCGTTTTGCCTAAAAGATGGCAAAACGTTGGCCCCATTAAAAACTGCACTGTTGAACTAAACGACTTAACATCGGTTTGAGTCATGAATATTCTAAGCCAATCAGCCTTCATTAATCACTAATGGCATGCAAAAAAACCTCGACGGGCTAGGAGATGGGGAATAGAGGACATTATGTTTCCATTGTTGAGATTACCAGATTGAGATTTTCAAACTACGAGTTATGGAATGTTATGACTCCGGGTAAATCCAGTTATGGAATTAATGTTATTGTAAATTACTGTGATTATTGATCATGGATCACACCATTTGATTATTCTGATTTCATGTTTGAATAGTTGAATTTGACGGTTCGCAGCTCTGAAACTTCCATTTCACATAAACAATAATAAATAACATGCTACAAGCTAAATTCCCCATTTATACACCTCGACCTTTCTAACCGCAGTAAAACTAAACTTTAAACAGCAAGGTCTACTACTGATGTTCCTGGCGGAAAACAAACAAGTCGGGGCAGTTTGATGAACCACTTCCTGCTCTTAGCGTACTTTAGACCTTTTGAAAACAATGTCCGTGTTTGAGAACATGCACATCCGACGCCTCTCAAGCCTTTTTGCCTTTGCTGCACATCATGAATTTTTCAGCAACTATAGTAACAAGGACAAGGAAGGTCACCTGTGCTGTATTGCCTGTATTGGGAATTAGTGATCAGCTTACACTTGCAATCGTGACTCACTCCCACCACCAGAGTCATTAATAAAACTCCAATTGAAGGCATAATTCTTCTTTTCGGTAGTGGTAAATCTTTAAGGAATTCCACACTTGGCAGAATTTTTTAAACTGCTATTCTTAGGTTGACGCTCCCATCCATGTTGCCATGGCTATATATTGCTCACGTCATTTCCTTAATCTCCTCGCTCTGCATTCTCAGTTACCCAGATAAAGTTAATAAGCTTATAGATGCACCAGTCGTGGGAGAAGGGGGAGCTTTATTATCAGTTAGCCAAGCTGTGAAACTGCTCTCCGATGTTGCTGTGGAAGGAAGCCTGGTTCTGCCTGCCACATAACTGTATCTCTCATCAATTCTTCAGAACCCTGTAGGATAATCAGATTTTTTATGACTGCCAAACTCATTACCACTTAATTTCCCAACTGTGATTTCACAGGACATTTCAGAGAGAATAATGCATCGTTAAATGTTCAGCACGGCTTCTTAAAGTTAGCATAATGAATGTTCCAGATATAGAGGCATGGCTACATGTAGACTTACCAACAATGGTAGCTATTAAATGAGCAGCTTCACAGTGGTACCGTGGCATGCTAGGGAGAATCTAATCTCACAGAGAGCAATGTGTGCCAATCACTCTCTCTTACCTCCTTTTTTTTGGAAACGGAATATGTTGTGATACTGACTTGACTTAGATGAAAGCACAGCAATTGCTAAGGCTAATATTTTGCCACAATAAATTACATTCAGACCATACAGACAGACAAAACTGCAATCCTGTGTTGTTAAGAACATTCTGCCTCATTTACTGCAGATCAGCTTTCATGGGCAGCTCTGCGGTAGGTCTCAATGTATTTCCTTAAATTGTGATAGATGTGAGAATGGACAAATATTCCCTCCATTTTTTTCCCAGCACATTCCCCTGTTTCTTGCTTGTTATCTAGATTTGACTCTGAATGAATAATTGATCAGAGCCTTAACCCTGGAAACCGCTGTTGCCATAGCAGCGCCTCACACTTTCGAGGAGACGTCAGATCTTGCTTTACATCTGTGTAGGAGGGGGAAAAAACTCTCCAAGCAGGAGGAAGAAAGGAAGGGGTTGCACAGCGTTTGTGAGGATCACAAGCCTCCGTCTATCTCTGTCTATCTGTCGGTTTTGTCTGTCTGTCGGTGAGGCCACAGTATCCAGCAAAACAAGGGCAGACAACACGGTTCACCCATGTCACTTCCTCCGAGACTGTCTCTCAAGCTTCTCCTGGGCGCTCAAAAACAAGTGACAACAGAATAAAAAGAAAGGGTGGTCGGGGAGAGAAATAAATAAAAGCCAAGTAATAGTATACCAACCTCGCACTGCTTGCGCCAAATGTCTATGTTCTTGCGCTGTGCTTTTGAGAAATGGTCCCATGCCTTTTGCCTGGTAGCGGCGGTGAAAACAGCGGTGATCTGCTCGACTTTGGGGTGAACAGGGAGGAGGAGGAGGGAGGGTCAAGACAAAACAAGCCATTTATGTAGCACTTGGTACCACTGACTGAGGCTCTCACACCGCACAGAGGAGAGACCAGGGACATACACAGACCACAGGCTATGAAAAGATCTCAAGAGGGAATTAGGCAAGAGGCACGACGAGGAAACAAACAATAAAACAAAGCCACAGCATCCAGTTAGATGCAACTGCTAGTCTAGTAATGTTATATGCCTTTAATTTTACTGGGCAACACAGTTTGCAACAGTTTGGTTAAGTAATATCATCATCATGTCAAATTTACTCTTAACTCTTACTCTTACTCTTAACTAGTTGTAATTGCAGGAAAAAAGTATTTAAGCCTTAACAGAAATTCGGGAAGATACACATTTTGTAGGTCAACCATCCTGTGTCATAATGCTCTGGTCTCTCTCCTGGCCAGTGTAATATAGTACTTACATCTCATCATCTGCAGATTTAGTCCCTTCACGATTGACATTGGCAACATTTGTCTACAGTGGATGGCTTCTGTAATATTTGTGTCGCACACTGTTAGCATGTTAGACTCAGTGACTGAGTAAGGTTTGACAAATTGTTTGCTGGTTGCATTAGTTATTAATTTCGAGGGGTAAATTAGAGATTTGGTACATTTATTAATTGTAGTGGTAATATACTGTACAGTAAAAACAAATATTCTGCAACAACTAAAGCCATAAACTCTATTAACATGCTGCCTTTTTACGTATTGTGCTGTCTTGCTTTCTTAAATATTGTATTCACTGTAAAGAACAGTAGTGGCATGAACATGAAACATAATTCTCTCATTTCAAAATTCATCCTCTGGTAATTGTTGTCATAATCCTAGGCTTTGCTTAATGGAGCCAAAAGGACCAACAGATTAAAAAAAAAACAAAGCACCACTTCTGGTAAATGGTCCAAATCAAAAATGAGTGAGAAGGCCTGAATTTGTGTTGCCTACCTGAGAAGGAGATAGATCCTCTTCCGCATTGTACTTAACTGGCAACAACTGTATAGTACTTACCTGCACTAGAGCCCTCTCCCACTGGACTCCCTTATAGAGCTATGCGGCTGGCAGGGGACGTTCTACCTTTATTTGAGTGTCCTACTGTATATCGCCTCTGTGGCTGAGCGGTCTACCATTCCCTGGAGCACGTACGGTAACCAGCTAGCCTTAGTTGCTATGCAAAGGGTAATAAAAATGTCAGACTACTTGTATCTGATCTGAATGTGTCACCCAAATAACGGCTACATTCACAGGAGCCACCTGTCCCCCTGATCTCCACCAGATAACCAGATGTAGAATACATGTGCACAGAAAATAGACTGCACACACTCAAAACAAATTCCGATGGGTTGTTGTCAGTTGGTGGCTTAGGCAATCTCAGTGAAAAGGTCAGTGTTTCATTACACCGCTGACTCTTATCCTCGTATCCTCGCCTTCACAGTGGGTTGAAGATAATGGAGCTGATTGCTTGGCCGAATGAAGGAGCGTTGTCATGGAAACCGAGCTAAGAACCTCGCGGAGCAGATGACTTCGATTAAGCCAGGCATAAAATGTATGGGGTAAAAATGACTTGGTGTTCAGCACAGACAATGCACAGGCAGCGTCTATGACGGTACTGTACCCTGCCCGTGCGTGTTACTGTCGTGAAAACCTTTCACGGTCACAAGCTCTGGGGATAAAGAAGTCTTTACCAGTTTGGTGTGCGAAACAAAGTCCACACAGAAAGCCACACATCACTCATTGTCATCACACTGGATTACCTGACAGAGAGTACAGAGGTGTCCATACTTTACAAACAAACCATTCAGTGGCCATTAAGTATGTACCAAAATAACTGGAGCAACACATCATGCAGTGATATTAGGTTGCTGCAGTTATTCTGGCCCACAGATGGATCAGTGTAAGGAGTCAGTGTAAGGAGTCAGTGTAAGGAGTCAGTGTAGCTAGCGTACAGATCTTCCTCTTGATAGATGTCCAGTAAGGTCTCTAGGAGGTGTAATATAATGAATAGACGATAAAACACTAAGTATGACTGACATGTTTAGTATCAACCTTATTTATGAATGCAGAATTAATAAATATGTTATTGTCCCACATGCATTCACAATTAAGTTAGAGGAGGAAATATTCATCCTCTTAATGTCCGCTTTCACTGTAAAATAATACTTAAATCTCCTTACACTGGGTTAATATGGCCATCAGGGCATTTTTGAAGGTTTCTTTTGCCCGCTCCATCTCCTCTTCGTGCTGGGCCTTCTCGCTCATCAGCCGGCGGACATGGCTATTGGCGGACTGGATCATGGAGTAGAAGTGATTGGCTGTCCGGCGGTTCACCTCTCCCCTGTCGATCCATGTAAAGAGCACTGCCGTGGCCTCGCTGAATTTCTGGTCATCTGGCAAGAAGTGGCATTAAGAAAATAAGTGTCAGTTGCTTGCGAGGTAATATCGAGTTTCTGGTTATATTATATATTTGTATATTGTTAGACAATGATTAGACAAACAGGCACCTAGTAAATTATTCAGATTCTCAAATCAAATTGTGCTGTGGTGAGAATCCTCAGAGTAAAGGCTTATTTCTTATCTCTTTCTATTCTAATTATGTATGTCTGTCTGTAACGGAACACATAAGAATACAATTCTATTCTTCCAAAATCAAATGTAACTTTCAATCATGCCATACTCAACAGCCTAGCAGCGCGGGAGGAGGATTGAAATTATCCTCTGGAGTCATTTATTGTTCATGGGTCCGTGAATCACTCCATAACCACTCAACACAAATGGCCATTTTTGAATTTCAACATTTCAACCAAAACCGGCTTGGAGCATTTAGTCTGCGTCTCCCTAGGTCTTTCAGTCAAATGCATTTTTTCACATTTGAATAATAATCGAATAGTACAACAGAGGCAAGAACGATTATGGAACCGAGTGAATAAGAAAGCATTTAATCAGTTCCATATAAACTTCAACGCGACCTGTAAGGAGACACTTTTTTCCCCTAGACAGATAAAGCCCTATTCACAGACAGCTGCAGATTACAGTCACATTACAGTGGCCACAATGAACAGCGGCTGTGCGGGAACAACTGAAGGAATAATGGACATGTATTTCCTGCGGCCTGCGAGGCGAGGAATGCCATTAAAGAGGCTATTCGTTTGAAAAGTGCTCATAAATATTAGCTGATGTCTGATAAATGGCCCAGGGACTCATTTGGTAAACACATTCCGAGCTTTTCTGCAACCTCATGTTGTCATGTGGTCACTGCAGCATAGGCGGAGAGACAGAGTGATATAAACTGCATATACAGTACATACTGTAGTGTAAAGAGGAGGAAGGAAAAGAAGAGGGAAAAGAAGAGGGCAACTGGCAACGCAATAATTGAGGTGATCAGTGTATTATTTATCCGGCTGAATATGAGAGTCAATAGTCAGGGTATGTTAGACTGAATAGGTTTGATTGAGTGAAAGGAGAAGCCTTCCAAGTGTTGTGCGACAGTAAACACATAATATGGACCTAGTCACAGAAACACTAATGTAAATTACTGTCTTCAACACCTGGACCAATACTTGATATAATTGTAATAATTTGAATATATAATTTTACATTTAAATATTGTTTCAGTGAACATAATTATTATACAAATTGTATTAGAAACACAGTAATAAAGGCAATGACATTGTAGACCATGTAAAATGCTGTTTAAAGGACTTGTAAAGGACTGACGCTTCTTTACGATTGGTAACATTGAGTACATGTTAGATGACGTCAGCAAAATGTTCATCCAGGGGTTGTACTATAAATGCCATAAATACTACAAATAAATGTTGATTTAACCCTAAACGCCTTCATGTTAACCGTTTCAACACTAGAATAGCGTGCCTGCTTAACATTGTTTTGACAAATAACCTGTGCTTTCCACACAGGCCATGCCTTAGTGCACTGGCAGACAGACCGGGAGACAGACCCACTATCAGAGAGAGCTTTCGGTGTGTGTGCGAATGGAAGGAAGGGTGGCCAGGGGAGGGGAGATGAGCTGAAGCAGACAGATGTGTTGGGCTGTGTTGTGTTTACTGATGAGCCAGAGGGGGCCAGCGGTGTCACACCACGCCTGTCAGGGAGACAGAAACCAGCCACTGCGGCGAGGAAGGAGGGCCAAGCACGATGACACAGGCTGGCGAAGGAGAGGCAGTGACCTTCACGCACCTCCGCGGCACCAGCCCTCTCTCCCCTGCTCATTCACACCTCAGCCAGGTTTGTCTTTCTCCGTTTCATGCAGGAAAGGAAGGATTCTAACTGTCCGTCTTCACTGCAGGTCAGTTTTGTTTGATAAAAATACTGTTAGAATTACCAGTGACCAGGTACTAACTGGGTTGTTAAAATGTGCCATGTGAAATAGTACATAATGTTTGAAGACTTATTTGGACCTGGAAAGGCTTCTCTCAGCTACCAATAGCAATTGACATAAAAAAAAACAATCACATTTTGAATTTACCAACTAGCGGTAGATGATGTAATCATCAGCAGGTCAGCAGCACAAAAGCTCCCTTGGTCATGAGTTTCCATGCAAATACAGAAAAATTGAGCCATAAAATTGCAGTAAAGACCGCTGTGACGTCGGCAGCAGATAGACAGCTACTGATTCTGGAAGACTGAAAGTAAAGGTAGCAGAAGTTGACGTCACAGAGGGTTTACTTTGGCTGCCTTTTTCCAAGGCAAACATTTTGGAGGAACTGAGCACAAGGGCAGACCAAGACCAATGCTGGCATTGGCATGTGGATCATTAGGTCCAGCTCATGAACCATCACTCCGGTCCACAGGGTTGAACACTTTTATTACACACCTTGTGTGACTGGGTGTGTTCTCTGTTTGTTTGTGTGTGTGTGTGTGTGTGTGTGTGTGTGTGTGTGTGTGTGTGTGTGTGTGTGTGTGTGTGCTGTCACAGAGACAAGTGTACCCTTAGAAAATCCAAGTAACCAGCAATCAATAACTAATTATCTAAAAGGTTAAGGATTTCAACACAATTTCCATCTCCGCTGGACATACTGTAAATGCATCTGACTTAATTCAGTATCAACTCTCAAAAGCACTTGAGGGTATATGCTTTATTCAATTCTAGAATAAAGGAAGAGGGATTGTGTATTAGTCATATCACATATCCTGTATAACTCGGGACAGGGATTATCAATAATTGTGCAAGTTCCTGGCAAATGGATTCATTCATCTAATTCAGCATGCAATCTAAGGTACTGCACAATTACAATTAGGTCATTTAGCTTTTATCCAAAGCGACTTACAATTACATGCACAACAGATTACACAGTGTACTCAACCAGCATACATGTCCATACACGCACATGCCTAACTCTACTACACTGTAAAAAATGTGTGACATACACAGAAACACGTAGAAAAGAAAAAAGCCAATCCAGGAAATGACACCGTAAACTGTTACTTCTCTTTCCCAGTGAGCCTCAAACTTACTTTCTGATCTGAAGCATATTTACACATGTCTGATTTGTTCCTTTTTAAGTTAAAGCTATGCGATCACCGCTGCGTCAACATTGTGTTTCAGGTAATAGAGAGCCTACTGCACAATAGGCTATTGTCAGAAACTGACTGAGAAGATTATTTAACGTCACAACATGTAAACCATACACATGAATATATAAAACGTGCATCTTGTCACCACAAGCCATATACACATGTAGGTAATGCCACAAGCAGTTTAGCGTCAGTCTCTTATCAACGAGCAATGCTGAGGAAACATATCAACACAAGATTGTAGTCAAAGTTTTTCTAATCCGGTTTACTGTTACTGTACAATACATTAATGTAATACGTTAAAGTAGGTGCGTCGTGTACTCTGCGAGACCGCAGAAAGACCCTTCTCGGCCAACGCTGTTGTGTTACACGTCACGCTCTTTGGTCACTCCTCTGGTTACGGAATGCCGGATTGCTATGTAAAATCCTTTTTGATAAACATTACTTTAGGCGGAGTAAGTCGCGTGATTTATTTGTATTGGTCTGCTTACCTTTCAATCTCTCCGCTATTACTGTTGACTCATGCTCGGAGAAGTGCATAATGGGAGGAGGCGAGGGCGGTCTGAGGCGGTCTTCGTGGACCTTGCGGCGGTGCCGTTCCTCTCTGGCCATCAACCTCTGCTTACACTCCCACTCATAGAGGTCATCTCTGGCCTGGGCGAAGTCTACATGGATCCTCCCCGAGTCCTTTTTATCAGTACTGGAACCGATACGCATCCGGTAGCCTGGGAGAAGACCAGGGTGAGTGAGATGGCTTAAACTCTCGGCCCTAATGGCCAATGCCGTCCATAACTGTTTGGTTTTAAACTGATCCCATACACCTATAATTACTATGGGGGTTTCAAAACTGCCCTAAACTAGAAAGTGACTGGAAAGTCATAGAGTGCCTTCGACATGTTGAATCAGTGGCTTCGTCAGTCTCATTCCTAACAAGGTGACCATGATTTCTTTCATTACAACTTTTTGCCTGGTCCTGGATATTCAGCGTGTGATTGTGTACTTGCGCAGTGTGTTTGTGTGTTTGTGTGTTTGTGTGCCTGCCTGCTTGTGTGTCTTCACGCACCTGACAGATAGAGGGCCTTGTCGATCATGAACTCCTCACTGAAGCGGATGTGGCAGAAGTTCTTTTTGCTCTTGCGGATAGCCGTGATCTCCCCGCACGGCTCGAACACCTCCCGGATGATCTCCTCGCTGGCGTTCTCCGGCAGACCCCCCACGAACACCGTCTTACAGCCCGGGGGGCGCTCTCGCGTCGAGGGAGGGGGCAGGTCTGAGGCACAAAACACAGCCCACACTGTCGCATTTACCTGATATATCAAAACTGCAACTCTATCGGATAGCCCACGGCTTCATCTTACACCTGCTAACTCAATGACGCACCCTCTTTTAAATGTGTGTCATCCTCTTATCACTCAATGGGAGGTAATGTTTTCAACTCGGTTTGTTTGTTTTATCTCAAGAAGTTATGACAGATTATCATGACATTTGAGGGAAAGGTCGGCCCTGCAGTAAGGACCAATTTGTTCAATTTTTTTGTGTTGATTCGGATGAGGATAAAGGAATTCTAACTAATGTAAGGTTTTCAGTGTACGTTTAGAATAATGTTCGACACAGGTCAGTGATTAAGTGTCTGGTGTGCTTACTGGGATTCTGTGGGAAGAGGGTGCAACTCTTGCAGTGGATGATCTCTTTGATGACGGGCATGTCCGGGGGCACAGGGGGAGGTGGCACCAGGCTGATGCCCGCCATCATGGGGTTGATCGGTCCAATGAGGCCCAGGCCTGGGTCAAACCCCTGGATACACAGAGAGTCTGAAAGAGGGCAAGACATGAGGGTTTACATGAGGGTTGCGGTGAGAGTAAAGTATCAAATATCCGGAGTCCACTATATCGTACACCTGCGGGAGGAGGGAAATTTCATTACAAGGCTGTTCATTTTTTCCACTAATAGGTCACAGTGTCCCAGAAGTTCTATCATAAGTGGGTTGACTTTCTTCATGTTTGGCCTTAAAGTAGGGAAAATGCAGATTCTGTTAAAACCCCTGGAAACCTGCAGGTGTTGTGAATATTTCGACCTTTTGGGGTTAAGATGGGGTTGAGTTATGAAGCAAAAACTGTACATACTCAAAATAACCATCAGGTGTCAATTGTCCCACCCCTTACAGGTGCAACAAAAGGGGGGTGAAGGAGATGTCAATCAGGCGGGGTCTGTCTAATCAGCCACATTAACTCAAAACATCTGCCTATTGTAACAAGGAGTTTTTCTTTTCCAATTGGAGTACAGTTCATTTCCTGTATGAAATGTGTGTGGCGAGGTCTATACAAACAAACTTGATTTGAAATGAAAGAAAGACAAAAAGAGAAAATTTGAGGAGAACCTGTCAGAGTGAGTCAGGGATGAAGAGAAAACGGAGAGGAAACAATGTCGTACAAAAGTCCCTGTTCCATAGGGACTTCAGGCAAGTGGATGTCAAAGTGTGAACTAGCCATCTAGAGCGCATGGATTGAGAAAAGTAGGAGAAAACAAAAGCTTGCTGATGAGAAGGAGGGAGGAACCAACTGTCTTCACTTAGAGATGGAGAAACAGAGAGAAAGAGAGAGGAAGTGGGCTGTAAGATTAAGAGAGAGAACCCTATGGAGACAGGAGCATTTCTTAGGGGGAAGCTAGTCAGACTGGAGGAGGGCAGTGCAGCGAATCACAACAGAGCAGTTTTCTATCTTCATCGCACCGCAATAGGAAGGAACCGGGGGGGAAAACAAACGTCAGCAGCTATACACTCAGCTCTAGCCCACACAGTCGCAGTCAGCACACAGCACAAGCCCACAGGACTCTGTAATTCAGGACAAAGAGATACTGCAGGGAGGACAACATGAGTGGTTTATTCCTATATGTACAGTGCATTCACATGTATCGGTGATTTCCTTTCATCAAATCTAATCCAATATAATCCAATGTAATATAATCAACTCTAATATAATCCACTGCAATCCAATACAGGATAATCTAATCCAATATAATATAATATAATATAATCCAGTCAAATACAATATAATCCAGTGTAGTCTAATCTAATCTAAAATAACATAATCTAATTTTATCAATAACAACAGCTTTTATTTCCTAACATTACGTGATGTTCATGACTGGTGTAATATTCTTACATGCAAGTTTATCTGGAGAGAGGAGCTGCTGTCAAATGAATTCATCACGTCTTATTTATGAGCTGGTTAGCTGTCACGGACCTGTGGCCCAGGAGTCCAAATCAGATCCCCAAAATAGAAAGGAAAAGGGGGTTTCCAACTTTAGAGATCGCAGCTATTTCTTTTGATCCCCAGAACCTAACATTTTGAGCACATGAACGCCATTGGACAGCAACATTTTAAATTTTCTTCGGTCAGTGCAATTGTATTCATTGTGTAAACACACGATTTTCCATCTGGCTTTAGGTACTGAGGTGTTAGGAGCTACAAAACGCTTCCTGTAAAAGGTTTTGTTTCAAGAAAAATACTTTATTTTCTTTTTATAGACACACATGCATGCACACACACACACACACAGACACAGATAATCGCCCATAAATCCACCTATTTATAGTCTTGCGTACATCGAAGATCATTGGGGTCTAAGGAAAACTCATTAACATGTTGTTGGCGATAGCCCCGGCAGGTAAATTACACATCTGCGTGCCACCAATTCATCATAATCACACCACTGCTTTTGCTCCGAGCTTTTCTTCCCCGGATCCGAATGATTCAGGACCCGCTCAGCAGCCTGGCTCCGAGCAGCGCTGTGGCTGCCAGGGAAAGAAAGATGGGAAGACCTGCGGCGGTTGCAAGGGCGAGGAATAGAGCGAAGGGAAAGGAATAGAGAGCACAAAATATAAACCAGTGGGCTGAAGCCAGGAAAGAGGAAGAGGGACAGAAATAAAGGCGCGTTGGCTTCTATTTGTTGTTTGTGTGTGTACTGTTTTTTGATACGCCGTCCTCGGTCCTCCTAGGGCACTACATTACATATTAATATTTGGAATAATGTTCTAATGCTATAATCAGTTTTCTTCATATTCTTCTATATTATATACTGTATTAGTTCTATACATCTATATTAAGCTTAGCTTTTCTGTCCATACACTACATACAGTTTCCTGGGCTTACACTAAAGCTTAACAACAACTCTCAGCAAATCTCTCTCGCATGTAGTCATTTAATAAACAGCCACAATGCACCACTCACACAATGACATCCACAAGCCTTTGCATACCGACGTTACTGCAGAGCTTGGGCAAATCCTACTTACAAAAACAATTTTGCAAATAGATTGTGAGTTTAAATTACAGAGCTTTTTCAATATTTTTTTTAGGGTGTATGTAGAAAAACACCAGTGATGCTAGAACACAGTATAACCCCCCAAATCATGCAAGGAACACTTTAATCTCCTTTCGAATGATAATTTTAGCAAAACCTTCACATACGTGGAGTGTTTCCGTAAAGTTCCGTGGTATGTGTGTCGTAAAAGCTCAAAATAAAATCAGGCAGGACGATATGAGAACAAAGCTATTACCTCCAGATGCTGCTCTGGTTATTGTACAGACAGAGTGAGTTAGTGCACAAGCACACAGCCCTGTCCTGCTAAGCCAAGTGTATCAGGTTCATAGGGGAATCCCTGTCTGCTAGCTCTCAAACACACAGGCTCTTAGTACACTGCTTTGAAGAATGGATGTTTCCTGCACTGTGTGCGTCTGAGCAGACGCACGTGTGTGTGTCTGTGTGTGTGTGTGTGTGTGTGTGTGTGTGTATTACTGCGTAATGTGCGTGTCCAGAAGAGGACTCGGAATGACTCCAGGCCTTTTGCCTGGGGAGGATCTATTAACCTACATTGTTATGCAATAGCCTTAGCATAATTATGCCCAAACATATATGTCCGTTATTAAGAGACTAATAAAAATGTAAAATGTAAAGGATAGCAGCCTTTTCAATATCTAGTTTAGTAAAGTTCTATAAATATGCATCTTCATCTGCATATTCATGGTCATATGCAATCAGCTCATGAATTTTAATCTGTCTCTAATGTCTTAATTTCTCACTATCCTCCTATCCTGGCTGTGCTGTCATAATAATAATTTTGGCGATAAAATCGGGAAGGGGGGGGGGGCTTTACACATACACACAGCAAAACATTAACATAATCTCTTTCCTCTCCCTCTCTCCATCTCTCACAGTTAACAACCCTATTAGCATTAGCCGAGAGACACATACGAAATCAGGTCATTAGGAGGAAGACCAAAGTCTCCCCTTCTATTGTTGCCTGCATGAACCTAATGCGAATCTCTTTATCTTCCTTCTTCCACTCTCTCTCCCCCTTTCTCTGCGCCTAGAACATATTTAACAGAGTTACCCCGATTGAAAAAGGAGTTTCCATTCTAAAAGCCTTGAATGTTGGAAGTACAAGAAAATCACTTTATCTTAGGAACATTTGCTGTCTTGTAAAGTAATAAAGAGCTTTTTCACTCTAAACATATAAAATAGCTTTTAAAAAGCTACCAGGTGTCATATAAACAGTACAATGTCCACCTGTGCAGACATTCACAGTGGAAAGGCTTTGACACACCTCCCTTTGCCAACAGAGCTGTCAGTTAGTTTATAACGGATTCTAAAATGTCTTTGCCGTGTATGTCATTCTAAAGGTACATTATGGAGTCATGCAGTTTAATAATGGGACAGGCACTGCCCCAAGGATCCAATGTCCATTTCGCACTAACCTTTTAAAGCTACTCCAGATTTTAGCTAGAAGGCTGGTACAATATGTAAATGTAACCTCTAGGATGTAAGGAAATGTCCCCTCCAAACCTCTAGTTTGTGTTTAATATGAGTGAAGAACTGTACACATATTCTATTAACATGTTCTACTGTTTATGTCAATCAAAGATAAGGTTCCAAATAGGTAATTCTAACTTTATCCTAGCCATAAAGATGAGCGGTACTTTCAGCTAATCATTCATACTTTTCCAGTCCTGAGTTGCTAATCAGACTGCACCAGGAAGGTGAAGCCTTGCCCTCCAACCTGGGACTGTACAATTCACTTTTGGAATCGCTGTGCTGGCTGTTTCAAGCCAGCAGGGTAAGCCGTCCCACTACTCTGTTGTTGAGGCCGATAGCAAAGTCAATGGTCAACATCTAAGCCCTCATGTGAAGGCATTGTGGGCCTAATACATGGTGTTGGAATCTATCCACTTGATCAGTGGTTTTCAAACTTTTTGAGACAGTAAAAAGAAGTGCAACTAGCAGCCTACCTGATAGCAACTGCTGCCCGCTGATGCCCATGGGCATGATGCCCAGGTTGTTCATGGCCGTGGCCCAGGCCCCATGGTCGTTGACAGGCACACTCAGGTGGTTCTGTTCAGCACCCAGACACCCTACGCCATCAGCTGCTACATAGAAATCACCGTGGAAACAAGGCATAGTAGTAATGGTATGTTGATATGCAATCTTATTATGCTTAGTGACTAAGGTGTTCCTGATGACTTCTGGTATTACTACTCTAACATAATGTGTTTACTTAGATGACAAACATACTTATTGTAAGTTGCTTTGGATAAAAGCATATGCTAAATGCTGTAAATGTACATTTAGTACTGACAAAGATACAAGTGATAAGATGTGTAGTTGGCAGGTACTGTAATTGACCAGGGGGAGTATTTTAGGAGGAGGTGAGGAATCAATTGAGATTTGTTAGGAGGTCCAACATCTGGTGTTTTTATTTTGTTCTCTATTGATGCTGGTCTCTTGAGAGTTACCAAACAACACTTTGTAGCATGCCTACAATGACAAATAAAGTGGTTTGAATAATAATTATGTATTTGCTTCTCATGAACATGTAATACATTTGCAATTAGGCCATTTAGCAGACGCGTTTATCCAAAGCAACTTACAATTACATGCTGTTAGATAGGGGTTAGGCATCTAGCTCTGGGGCTCAAACCCATGACCTTCTGGCTGGGAGTCCAACACCAAGACCACTAGATTATCCTTCCCCCAATTGCCAGAAGGGTCAGAAGAATCATGTAGAGTTTCATCTTAGACACATCTATGACCTTGTATTTAAAGTTCCCTCAAGACATCTCCAAGGGAAAAAGGGCATTTTTCAACAGAACTTCGCTACTTACCGCTGGCCATAGCAGGTCTTCACTTCTTTTCTCCTCTCGCTCCGTTCCTCTCATCAGATCCTTTCTCCGGTTGGTAGAAGGATGGAGGGATGGACCAGCAGGCAGACGAACAGATGGAATCATCCAGTTAGAGAGCACATCCCACCTGAGAAGACAAATCATTCTGTAAGAAGCTTGCCAATTCTGATTGTGATTAATCACAACACAGGGCACGTACCCTAAGATATCTTGAAGTAATTATGAATTCAGAGCCAAAGTTGCAAACAAAGATGATTTTCCACCGAGAAAGACTTGGGAAATGCATACAGTCGCTTAATCAAATACATACACACGCCATCCTTTCAAATTCAAGTTAAAAGACAATTTCCCAGCTGACCCTCTCTAAATTCTAATTTATTTCATAATTCATTTTTACAGCTTGTCAAAAATGTATGAAACATGTTTGAAATATATATCTTTGTGTAGGATGTAGGGTGGTTCAATGTAGTGTAGGATGAACCTTGACAAAACGGCAAACAATAACTGTAAAAGGTGATCTGAAATTATCTCATCCCATGAAAGAAAGCAATCAGTGTTGCTCCTTGACACGTATAGGCAGCTGATATTCACCCCTATAAGGATATCGACAATCTCAAAGTAGCCTTCTGACAGACTGCTGATAGCAGGGAACCCAGCTCTCAGCAGTTTGGCAGGCGAGAAAGTTTGGAAACTTTTGTGCAGACTGGCTGTACTTTAGCTGTGGCTGAGATCTCTGGGTAAAGCAAACAACTGTTCCATCACACTGGCACTGCACACTACCATTCACTGTATTTACCTTCCTGCTTTAGGCATCCCACAGGGCCTGTGGCCCAGGATGGAAAGTGTAGTTCTGAAAGGATTAGCAATCAGTACGCTGGACACGTCTCTCTCTGCCTCACCCATTTCTCTCTCTCTGCCTCACCCATTTCTCTCTCTCTCTCTCTCTCTTTCTCAACCCACATGACTCCATAGTAATCACCATTATTCAAATCTGACACGGGGAAATCAACTTAGCTCCACAACACAAGCCCCAGTTAATTGAGACACAATCATATCAGCACATTGTTATTAATGACCACGCACACATCTCGTGTTGTGTGTTAGGGGATACTTTCATTTAAGTCTAAATGCATCGCATCACAACACTTGGTACACACACACACACATATATATTAACCATAGCCTTATGGCTTAGTTATTTTGAGTAGCTGGCACTTCTCTCTACTCCTTCCCCTATCGAGCTCTTTGTTTCAAACTGTTCACTGCCCCTGTCCTTACAGCCAGTTGTGCTTCAAAAAGAAATGGTCAACTCTAAGAGATTGTACCGATGATCATACTAATGAATGACTATTAGTTCATACAACATACAGCATGCACACAGACCTCTTCACTATAGGAGAAAAAACCTAACAGTGAAGACAAATGGGATTTACAGCCTATACTACAAAGTGCAGTGGGAGATTGGCAGAGCTATTGTCTCTCTCTCCTCTCATATTGTCTATGAGGAGCCCATTACGCTGCCATAGCACCAAACAAAGCTGAACCACACTTGACACACACTCCTTATCCAGGTATAATCATGTATTTAATGGGCCAGAGCAGGCAGTTGCTTGAAATATACACAGAGACAAACACCCCGAGCTATTTATCGCTCTCTTTCTCTTTTTCTCTGTCTGTGCCCATCTTTCTGTTTTTTTACCCTACCCTGATATTTTTATACCCTGCTCTCAACACCCCCACCCCAAACAGCCTATTTCATTCATATTTACCATTCATTCACATGCTTTCCCATCATTGGCTGGATGTCCTTTCTTGTAACCCCATCACTTGCCCTTTCCTTTCATCCTTCCATCTATCCAGCCGATTTATCCCGCCCTCCCTTCTCCCAAACGGCTATTGGCTGATGCCCGAGTCCGTCAAGCTTTTCTGCTCACTTTCACAAGGCATGAAATATTCACAGCTGACTGCATGTCCTCTTTATTATTCATGAGCTCGCTTGACATCTCTGAATCATTCACACACAACAGCAATGGTAGGTATACACACACACATACAAACTCACATGCGAACACTGATTAACTATAATTTCTTCCCCACTGTCAGTGTTAGAGCTGAAAAAGCTGAGGAAGAAAACTTTGAGACCACTACAGAGAAATTAAAGAACAAATCCAGATAATATAGTATTCAGTTCATTTTAAAACTGAACACGGCACATATTTAGGAATTTGTATTTTCACAAATGCCCTGGACACAAAACACACTAGATAGACAGAACTGTACATAGAAAACAAACACTGTGATAGCTAGATGCTATTGGTAGCTAGCAGTAGGCCAGTGAACAGAAGAAAACGGCCAAATTCAATATTAGCAGCAGATGGAGATTCATTTGGACATTGTCAATGTGTTTCACACATGGTTTTCCTAATTTGTTCCAAATGGTGCTCAGGATGTCCGCCTTAAATAAAATTCCATAAAGTTCCATAAATCAGAAAAAACGATATGAGCCTCTCCACTTGTTCAAAACTGACCGGCTTCCCTCGGATGGTGAGCAATCCTAAAAATTATGCAATGGAATGTTCCAGAAATTCCACATGCGATTCCAACAGTCCTCTAAAATTATTTTGATGGAGTATGGCATTAGTCCCTTAAGAAAATTTATAAATATTTAATATGGGCAGACTCTCCGTCTCCTGTGTCAACTTTGTCACCAATATATCCACGAATAAGCATAGGATTACTAAAACACTTGGAAATGTGCTTGACTAAAATGTGCTTGACTCTCCATTTATGTTCTTCAGTATTGCATGGTTTGAATTTGATGACTAAATGTAGGCTACTACTGGGGAATTGGACTCCACCTAAATATATAACACAAAACATACTAATATGATATCCATTATTTTACAGCCATGATAATTAAAATGCAATAACTGCAACCAAATTGTGAATAGACAAAACAGCAAAACATATAATTATATTAGCAGTGCAATCTCATTCTGGAAAACGTTTGAGGCAGGTCAATCAAGTGAATGTTTTACCTAGACATCAAAGCCATTAAATCACTGAAAGCACAGACTCAGTTTGAAGTGACAAAGCAGCAAGCAAATGTCAGGTGCACGAATTAGGAAGCCATGTTGAACTGCTTCACTTCCCCCATATCCTTCAATTCACGCACAGCACACAGCAGTTTACACATTATTTAATGACATAGCGCCTACATGTGTACAGCAGCACACCGAGGCTGATGTGTATTTAAACACGTGAAAACACACAACATAATATCCGCACAGGATATGCACCATCACTCAATTTTAACCAGTGGCTATCAAGTTAACACATTTATTGTGGGAGAGTTCAATATAATTCAAAAATTCAATATAAATGTCCTGTATAGACTCAGTGACTTATTTTAATCCGACATTAAGACCATGCTTTTTATTTCCTTCACTAATCCCCAGTATACTGTAGGTAAGATATGGTTTAGGTGGCTGTCAGAAGTCATCTATTAGCCCTAAGTACATAATAGGAAATCAAGGCACATAAAAGAGTGAAATCCATTTCTTGCTTGAATAATTGAGCATTGTCATTTGTATTCTGCTTGTCTGTCTTGTATGTCCACACCCAGTGCTGTGCAACGTATTCGGCACATAGCTTAGTGAGTCTAATCTATGGAAGGAGAGCAGGGCCTGCCATTGCCAGTATGAGTCCCTCTTATACCCTTCACTTGAAAGACAGGGTCATGGCCCAGATATCAGTCAGTACTCGCTGCAGCAAATTACTTCTAATAAAGCCTTTAGAAAGGCACTATTAACCACACCGACACAGAGAGAGAAAGCGGAGGCTAAGATGGACTGCAGCTGTGGCAGAAACTCTAATCAGCTCCAATCAAATCATTGTCCAGAGAAATTACTTACATTAGGCTAGCTAATGATCAAAGCCATAACTGTAACATTTCACAAAAACTGTGAAGAAAATCCACTCAAACATGATCCTCTAAACATGTGCCCACGGGATGAAGTGGGCACAGGAAGTGGGAGTACAGGTGCAGGCGGACGAGAACGAACACCGAGTAACGAACAAACAATAAACATGTGCGGAGAAGCGATATAGCAATGAACAGTATATCCCAAATACAAACTAAGGTTACATTGTTACGTTGTTACAAGACAAACAACAACCAACAATAATCCCCAAACCAACCCAGACATATATACCCCCACAGCACAACAGGTGCAATGAATGAATGTGAGTGATTGATGAATGGAGGTCCACTGTGTAGCTGGGGTGCACTGAAAGTATGGACGGCTGCAGGCCGGTGGTTAGTACGCCAGCGAGGTAGAACGGGGAGGAGGAGCACCGCCCCTGGGTTCACCTCCCGACGTTACAGTTTTAATAACTTGTTCCATGGAAAATGTTAGCATCATTGTGCAGTATGGAAAGAGCTGAAGTGGACCAGAAAGGGAACTGGGTCCTCTTTCATATTAACTCTTTAAGAGGACTGAGTTTGGTTAGTTTACAAAGGACTATATGTGAAAACACCCTATTTGCTGCCGGCACTAACTGAACTACCCACCTGGGCACTGATTGGGCAAACTGACAGTTTTTAATAGTTTCTAGACTGAAACGAAGCTAATCCTTTGAAGCATGGTCTTGATGGAAACGAGTAAGCTACAGTTTATAAATGAACTCTCAAAATGCCATTGTTTGTTTTCTGATGTTTTTGGCTTCTATTTGCCTTCATAGCCATTATCACTTCATCAGGTTACTGGCCTATAGAAAGACTCATAATTAGCCTGGCTCTAAAATTAGCTAACGTACAATATCAGCGGGGGCACAGAAACTTTGCACAACTAGCAATTAATACTGGCTGCAGAGGCCAGCCTTGTGTACTCGATATTTGATGTCTTTTGTCTTTTGATTGTTGTTGGCACTGATGTTTTGTTAGGCTCAGTTGCTTGAGCTACAGGGCACTGACTGCTCCCTGTTTACGCCTCTCTGTCTCCCTTCTCTTTTTCACACGATTGCTGTTTCATTCTCCCTTTCTCATCCTTCTGTCTCCACATCACTCGCTTTGAGCATGTCCCTTTCTCAGTACTCTCGCTCTGTCTTGTACCGCTGTGATGTGAGCTATTGCAGCCCACATGCAGGATGCACGCGGGCTTACAACGTTCTCTCTGACACACACACACACACACACACAGTCTAGACGTCTAGTAGTTCGAACGTCAGTTCAACACGGCTGTTCAAGTCAAGTAAGCAAAAAACTGTGCCTTTGTCACATAGGACTGTGCCTTTGTCACGTGTGCATGCATGTACTGCCTGTGTAGCCCACCTTCAACCCTCTACATTAGTGTCAGTGAGGTATTGAGAGCTCTGTTATAATACTTCCGCTCCTTAGTGAATCAATCCACCATAGTGCACTTAAAATTCAAGCAATGCTATTAGCATGACTATGGCTAGTGTTTGAATCCATTTAATCCACTTAGGCCCTCTGCGGCTGGGGAGATGAGAGCAGAGAGGGGAGGGTCGATGCAGTTGTCAGTTTGTGAAAAGCAGTTCGTGGGAAACGGAGCGGCCTGATGTGCGTGTGGCTAATGAGAGTCCAGCCGTCAGCCACGGTGATGCGTTTGTTTTGTCAATGCTTTCTCCATCTCCCTCATGTCATGAGATGAATGTGTGAAAGTGCTATGAACGTTAATTAGCCGTGTCAAAAAGAAAAAGCCCAACATATTGCACACTGGGAGACATTTTTGCTCATTCTACCCCCTTGTGGCCAAAATTACAATTACACACTAAATGACAATCTTCCAGATTAACTCTTGTATTCAGTGGAAACTACTAAATAGGCTATGTGGCCATCTTTACCCTTGATCAACAGCTGCAAAGCTGGATTCACTCAACAGCTTCTGCAAATGCTGCTAATGTGAAAAAAGTCTGAGTATATAATGGTTTAAAACGCTGTGTTTGGGACGGCACATTCTCCAGAGGAACTAGACTGGCGTTCTTTCAGTTTCCATAAGTGATCCCAGCAGCCGGCTCAAAGTACTACAGGCCCGGATCCCTTAGTTAATGCAAAAAGAAGTGTGGCTGTCCTTGTTGGAAGTGGGAAAGACTGGCTAGCCAAATAAATACCACCTATAAGATTTATTAACTGAAGGAGCACTAAATCAACCTTCCCTCACTATGGTAACAAGCACGAGGACCATGTCATAAAATAAATAACATTGATTCTGTTCATACTTCCTAATACAATTTCTTTTAAAAAAGGAGGGTGACTAAATGTATGTACAGTACATGTATTCATATATTTAGTAAGATAAAAGCAAACCTTTTTCTATACGCCATGGAAAACCACATCTGTCCACCACTATTTTTTTTTTTTTTGCAAGAGCCAAAATGCAGAGAGCTGCTGCTACACTGCCATAGTGAGCATAGTCTCCAAAAATCTATCTGGGACGTCCGAAAGGACAGCATCTAGCACAAACACAGTAGAAGAATTATACGCAGCACAGGACCCGTCATAGACGTGTGTTGTTTGGTGATGATAATGACAAGTGACAGCCCGGCTTGTAGTGAAGCCAAGAGGCAGGATGGTTTCTCAGGGATTGTCCCAGGAACCGCAAGCACCATCTGTCTGTGTGTGTGTTCGTGTAAACGTTGGTGTGCTTGTTTGTGTGTGTGTGTGTGTGTGTGTGTGTGTGTGTATGTGTGCGTGTGTGTGTGTGTGTGTGTGTGTGTGTGTGTGTGTGCGTGCGTGTGTGTGTGCAGTGCTACTGTAATGAAAACTGATGGGGTTGATTAAGTCAACGAAAGGTGGACAAAGTGCATCGTGGGAAAAAGAGACATCCCATATTTCCTCTTAATTTTCCTTTTTGCCTTCAGAAACTTCTGCCTCTATCCTGGATCCATGGACTATTGGTAAACTCATGACACAATGTCATTTGGGATGAAATATTTAGTGTGGTCACTGTATGAATAAACCAATCTATTGTTGTTTTTTCAACCTCACTTTAGTTTCCATTGTAGTTCAATTCACGTCTATGGCGCTTCACTAGGAAACGCTTCACTAGGAAACGCTTCAACCAGATTCGTTAGAAGTAGTAGTTAAGGATACAATCAAACCCAACGGAGGTCAGGTCATTACATACATAAACCATGTGAATATTTAATCACAAATATCGCCTTGTGGACTGATACTGAATTGAGGAAACTATAGGGTACAGGGTTTTTTATTCAATAACTCTTTATGTCCACCTCACTGTTAGAGCCACTGCAAACAGTGAGAAAAAGACACTGAGAGAGAAAAGGACAATAAGGGAGCGAGTGAAAGAAAAGACAGATTGCAGGAGAAAGGATGTGGCACAAAACTGACAGACTCTATCCTTTTCGATCTAGCGGCAGATGGACCCGCTTGGAACATTTGGGTTAAAACCAGTTGGTGGAAGGGGGAGTTCAGTCGATCCCAGAAAAGCCCCTCAAACAGTATTTGCTGTCAGGTATTATAGAGTATTAGTTAGACACGAAGGTATATATCCCACAATGTCTACTGCATCTCCAGGGCTGGCATTTTAAATGTCAGAGGTCTGTATTTGTGTGTGTGTGTCAGAGCCTCCAGCAGGCGACAATGCTGACTCACAGAAAGTGACCAGATGGCGAGAGAGAGAGAGAGAGAGAGAGAGAGAGAGAGAGAGAGAGAGAGAGAGAGAGAGAGAAAGAGCGAGCGAGAGTGTTTTGTAGCTAGCATTCCTCCAGCCATGACGGCTCTCTGCATTTTAAACACCTTCCCGCCTGTCGCTCACAGCCCCAACTCTGCAGGACAGGCCAATTAGCATTGCTCATGAGCAGGCACACACACAACACACACAACACGCACATACACACGCACACATTGAACAGTTAAATATTTACATAGGTCTGCTAGTCTCCAGCAGGGTTGGTTGCATTTAATGTAGAATAATAAAGGGAGGTTGGTATCTTTACACTTTTATATATGTGAGTGCGTGTAATTCGTCCAATTGTGGCCCCAGACTTCATGAAGATTGGAGTCAATACTTCTCCTCTGGCATTATGCCTGCATACAGTACTACATTCGGAAATATCCGGCAAAAAACGGGAGGTTTTTAAGGGCTTATAAAAGTGTCCAAATATAATACATCTTACTACGGCTATCTTAATCCCTAATCTTGAAGGTTATTGCATCTGCTAAAAAACGTAGCGGATCCTGTGATTGTGCAGTGCTAACACCCAGCACACGGCAGTGTTCAGGGGAACATCCTACATGGCTGTATGGCTGTGCTGTGCTGCAGTCTGCCAGCTATGCTGACTCCGACGAAAAAACAGCAACACTCTGACAGAGCCAGCAAGGCTACCCCGACATATAGAATACACACGTGTCTGATGCTACACACGAACATAAATTACTCTTTACTTTGGACTGCAGACGCCCACAAACCTCCAGAGAATGTGTGTGCAAGTGGGTGTGTGTGCGTGTGTGTGCGTGTTGAGCAGTAGTTGTTTATTGTGTGTGGGTGCAACTTCTTCTAAATGTGTCTGCTATATGCTATGGGTATGATGTCTATGTGTGTGCGTGTGTGTGTGTGTGTGTCTGTGCAAAGGTCAAAAGGACACCTACCACTCAGTATAATTACTCAACATGGTCTAATGTCTCTCTCTCTCTCTCTCTCTCTCCTCTCTCTCCTGGATGTTTATTAGCAAAAGCACGCCCCACATATGCCACACCCACCATCAAGATCCTCTGATGGGGGTGTCGAGGGGGAGACGGGGAGGGGGGGATGGTAGAATGGAAGCTGTCACAGGGATTTGATGATGTGGCTTGGCTGCCACGGCAAATAATTCCCAGCCCTCACCTACCCACCCACACACACACACACACCCTATTACACACTCCACCTCCCTGGCCTTCGCACTCATATGGGAGGGAGAGGAGAGAAAAAAATAAACAACGGCCTGGCTGATTTCACACATTAGGGCTATTTTCTCTCCCCGTTTCAGTCTATTTTTAGCTCATCCTAACCCCCCCCCCATGTGTGATTGTCACCCTGCACATGTTAAAATTGTGCAGGCCTGTGCATTGGTACATACAGTACAGCGTTCATTGTGTGTCTGTGTGCTCTCGGTTGTGTGTATACAACAGGAAATATTTACCCCCGTAAATAAAGAGGTTTGTTAAAGAGACATTCCTCTCTTTTTCTTTCCCTGTCAAGAGGCAGTGCTGCAACTTTCTTCTACTATAACAGTTCACTTAATGAAGAATTACCTCAAATGTACCTCTTCTTTTGTCTGCAGGTACAGCAACCGTGCTACTCAGCCCTAATACAGCTGAGAATTTAGCTGAAATGATTATTTTGTGGACACTCGGCTGTTACAATCAGCGAAAACAACATGAATGTCTCACATGTAGAGACTATGTAAAAAAACACGATGTGTGTATTTAGGTTTTCTTATTGTCAGCAGCAAAATAAAAAAAGGGCAGTATTAGTTGTCAGTCTCCAGCAAGGACATCTCTAACAGCGAGGCCAACTGGATTTATGGACCTGACAGAGAGAGAGAGAGAGAGAGAAAGAGAGAGCGAGAGAGAGAGAGAGAGACATGAGGGAGGAGGGTGAGGATGACGGAGCAGCGACAGGTGAGAGGAAGGAGAGGGGAGAATTAGTGGAATGAAAGACAGAAAGAGGTCATAAAGGACGTGGAGAGAAAGAGAGCACCAAAGACAAGGGAGAGACGATGACAAGACATGCAGATATGGAGAGAAAAAACACACCAAAGTAAAAGATATGGCCTGACAGAGGGAAGGCAGAGGGCCAGGCAAGACAAAAGCCAATCTCTCGGAGAGAGATATGGACAGCAGGACTTACTAAGAAAGCATTATGCATATGATACAGCAGTGTGACTCTCTGGATGTGTGTGTGTGTGTGCGCCTTTCTGATATCCTTGTCTGAACCGTATGTGCTTGTGTTTTAAGCAAGCGCAAGTATAGCCCTGCATGTTTGTCCATGCGCTTACACTGTGTAGAAACGCGTGTGCGTGTCCGCGCTAAACGGGCTGATTGACAAAGCCAGCCGGCCGAGACAACGCCGTATGTTCCTGTCTTCACTAATTACAAGTGAAAACTAAAAAGGATTTCTTGACAAAAAGGAGCTCCCCACCACTACGCCCCCGCCCCCGCCCCGCCCCGCCCCACCCCCGCCCCTCCTGCTAGGTCAGCTACCATGAAAAACTACACAAGCCCCCCCCCCCACCCGTCAGAGTACGTCCTCTCTTTTAGCACATGTAAACAATTGCAGCGACAAACAGCATCCAGATGCCAGCGATGTTATCAGACAACAAGACACAGCGCAAAAGGTCTAGGAGATGACATGATAGAGGAGAGTTTACCGCAGCGTAATTAGAGCAAGACTGGACACACACACACACACACACACACACACACACACACACAGTGGCAACTCATAACCTAATCATACAGACATGCAGCCAAACAACTGCACTCACATACATAGACAATCAGTAACACCCACACAAACACACACACACACACACACACACATTTTTACACACAATCTCCCACACCCTCTCTGGCTTGGATGTGATGGCCGCTTTCCATTCCAGAAATCGAATGAAAGATCCAGATGTTATGGCTTTCTACGTGTCCTTGCCTACCATTCGTGTGTGCGTGTGTGTGTAAGAGGGGAACAGGAATGGAAACCCAAATTAAATGTACATTAGCCCCAATTACACAGTCCAGCCTGAGGGCTGTGGAGCTATAGAATACACCATTCTCTCTCTCTCTCTCTCTCTCTCTCTCTCTCTCTCTCTTTCTCTCTCTGTCACACACACACACACACACCCTATGCACGGTGACAATGTGCCTTCATCCTCTTCTCTTGCACTCCCACTCAGTTTGGAAAGCAATGCGATAGAGAGCTAGTGTATATAGTGAACTGTTCCCACGCTAAGCCACATATAGTATACTATTATATGTACTCCAAGAACCCTCCTGGAGCCAATACTCCAGCCTGTCACAAAACAATAAAAGACACAAAGAACACAAAGCTAATTTGAATTATTTTCCATTAGTCTGCTTGCAGATGCAAATGGGAGAGGTTCACCGTCATGAATCTTATTGGTTCGAGAGCTACAAACAGGGTCGATAAATCCAAATTAAATCCGCAGTAACGTGACCCAGGTCTGAACCCACAGCACAGCAATCTAAATACTTGTGGTCTTACATCCAATTTCACATGTTCAATATTTCAAACAATCATAAATTGTGCAAATGTGATTATTATTCCATCCCTAAAAATCCAAATGGGTCCGATGAGACACAATCGCAGTTCTATCATGATGCAGGTCTGGGGCTGGGGAGGGGGGTGTTTAAAGACAACACCCATATCCATTTCAGTGAGGAGAAGCACTGTTTAAAGGCTAGCTGTTTGTTTTACGCAGTCCTGCTAGCCTGCTAGAGTCACAAAAGAATAAACTGCAAACCGGCAAAAGAAAAAAAAGATTTCTTCTCCATCGTAATGCTTTTATTGTTAATGAACTGCTATGGGGGAGGGGAAAACATCCCAGCTGAGAGAGAGAAATATTTTTTATCGCTGCAAACACACTATTCACCGCAAATAGCAGGTCCTAATCCCACTGTCGGAAAGTACCGGCAAGCGTTTTATCCCGTTTCTCTCTGGTGCGAGCACTTTTTGTAGAAGCATACACAAAGAGCCGGCACTGTTTTGGGCGGGATTTCTTCTCTAGCTGAGCCCCTCCTGCTGCAACGGAGCACTGCTGCATCAAGCCAAATGCCGCACAACGCGCAAATTGGACCAAGAACACACGACACGCACACACACCGACGCACACACACAACTGCAGTACACACAGCCCTGCTCACACACATTGATTGTTATCCATGCAGCTCTACACATGATGACACAGGCACATACGCAAATAACACACATTCTCCCCCACACACACACACACACACACACACACACACTCGCGTGCGCCCGCGCAATGGTCCTAGGCCTGCAGAGATGAGTCTCTGGTGAATTTTTTAATGGCGGCACTGTTGCATGGAGGCGATTATTCAAAGAGTGAGCAGCAACTTCTCATCTGATTCACGCCGGAGCAATTAAAGAACAGCAACATGCCTTTGGGGGAAGGAGAGAGGTGAGAACAGGGAGGGTGAGCGAGAGAGAGAGAGAGAGAGAGAGAGAGAGAGAGAGAGAGAGAGAGAGAGAACAGAGAAAGGGAGAATAAAGGGGAAGGAGAGGCGATAAGGCTTGCTCTTGTGCTTTGGAAGCGACCGCTCAGCTTCCTCCGACATGCAGATAAACACCTTTATTCAGGCATTTGTGCATAATGCTATTGTCAAACCGTGCGCCTTTTTACACCTTGACTAAGCCCATTTGTCAATAGGGAGGGAAATGTGTGTGGTGCGTTTGGAGAGATCACAGCATAAACACGCTATTTTTATCGCAGCTATTCTATCTCCGGGCGTCTCTGTTTGCAGATCAGATTATGAATAGGTTAATATTCAAGGAATGTAATAATACTGTAGAGGTTTGTGTCAAAGATTGTAAAGAAAGATGATGTAACTATTTGTCATATTACCATGTTAAAGTATGTGTATTATCTTCTTGATTTTGTGTAAACTGAGCACACATTTCAAATCAGAGTCATTTTTATTCATGCATTCAGAATTTTACATATTGAAATTACAGTAATCATTGTAGGGGTAATAACCAACAAAATAATAATGCAATAATACAGGGTAGCAGGTAGCAATAGAAGTTAATAATTTTTTTACCAACAGCTTAGTATACGAGCCTTTAAACATTACAAAATAAAGGTAAAACTGTTAAAAACTCAAGCCTTAACTGGCCCAGCTCTTTCCAAGGCCAGAACAGCATCCTGAAAGCAATTACAATTAGGTCATTTAGCAGACACTTTTATCCAAAGCGACTTACAATTACATGCTGCTATTCCAAGGAGCAGATAGGGGTTAGGCATCTTACTCAAGTTACTCATCTTACTCATGCTTACTACCTGAAAGCCACCTCTGGGGCTTGAACCCATAACCCTCCGGCTCAGAATCCGACAACCAGACCACTAGACTATAAAGCATGCTATCAACTGACCGCATCTAACAACATATTCAGTTCTCTTTTCTCTCAAGTCTATTTTGATAAAGTATTAACATGCTCAGCGATGTATTTACACAACCCCCATGACAAATAGGCCTGTCTAAAGTTAGTGTGTGTGTGTCAACCTGTGCATGCATATGCCCCTGTGTTAAATGAGGGCATTTATGTGAGTGCAATTGCATACCTGTGTGTGTGTGTGTGTGTGTGTGTGTGTGTGTGTGTGTGTGTATGTGTGTGTGTCATTGACAAGTATGTGGGAAACAGAGAAGGCAATCAGGGAAAAGGGGGGGAGAGAG